>BQKZ01002083.1:68455-88428 GCA_036244855.1 Temnopleurus reevesii
GGGGGGGGGGGGTGAGGTCTCAGGACTGAAATATAATGGTTACTTACGATGAGCATATCGTCCAGCATATTCCCCCTGATTAACAAGAGCAGAGAAACTTTGGTGAACAGGGAAAAATAAGTTTGAAGATCAAGAAAATCGGAAAAGTAAATTAAACAAGTGACGCATTCTTTAATATTTGAAGAACAAAAATGAGCAAAGCAGTAAAAATTTCCAGACTTATTGCTAATTTGATGCCATAAGTGCACTATAATAACCATTATTTTGCTCATGAATTCACTATTTCTACAGGAAGATACAATAATTGTATATACATATAATGACGATATCATATAGATACTTATAGTTTTGATAAAATATATTTCCTAAAAAAGTAACATTGAATATAATAAATGGTCAATTGTGCACCTCTGACGTCGTCAATTGCCAATTTGTCTAAATTTTTAATTATTCACAACTTTCTAGTTTTCCCATTCTTCTCAAATTGTGTTTATCGATTATCTTCATCTGATTATTCTGCTCATATTGAACAAATATTACTTTTAAGTAGATAATTTCATTTTGTTTGTGAAATTATTAAACAATGGAGAGGGTACACCTAAGTGTCACGATATACTTGACCCAATGGGGGAGTGACAAGGAATGTGATAGAATTTTCCAGGATTTGTGTTGTTCCCCCTTTCAACTTGAAAAATAATAAATTCCAATGCTCTTGATTTTCTGATTTACTGTTTTACTGTTTCTTTTTTTACAACTTCCGGCATGAAAAAAGGGCAACTTAATTCCTTAAAAATCGGAAAATACCCTAATTTTGCGGGGAACCAGTATTTTGTGGATAAATTGTAATAATAGAGTCTGTGAAATATATTTTTCTTCAGAAAGGTGCGAGACTTCGAATTTTATGGACTGTTTGATGACCAAAAAAAGGACAAATTCTCGCATGTTATTCTGTTACCGTCATTCTTGATACCTTAGAGAAAATCATGGCGAGGCAACGCAAACTTTTCTTCTTCCCATAAGCCTACATTAAGGAGTTTGACGTTCTCCCACTGAGCTATATGTCAAGCATAGTCCAGTTGAGGACTCAGCGGTCTATAAATCGCAACTGCCTCTGCACATATCCTAATTCTGAACAGACAAATGGATTCCAGCACTCAATCACAGAATATCATCCTCTCTGATCACACATACTCCGCTGATCGCACCACATCAGAAGGCAAGGATCCAGAGGATCCATGGACCTATAGGAGAATTTTCTCCTTTACGTTCCTGAGGGGATCGAATGGCTCTTCTCTCCGACCCCCCCCCCTTCCTTGCAAAGGAAATGACACAAAATATGGAAAATTCATTGTCACATTTTTTTTTATTTGTGCAGTAGGAGTGCAGCCCAAACTCCCCCCAGTTCCGCAGTATGATATCGATACGAATTCATAATATTTCTGTAGTACACACGAACCATGTACATGATGTACACGACCCAAACCAAATCAGTCCCAACATGAATTTATTCGTCCGCGGTCGATTCTTTATCAACTTCTCCTAAGTGGGGAGGGGGCTTCAATTGTCACTCAGGAGAGACGGAATAAGAGAATAAAAGAACCATGACGATTGATTTTTGACGACGAAACGATAATCCATTGAGCAAAGCTCGCCGGTATATCAATTATTGACTCTTATCATTCTATGCACGGAGTCTAATACACTCTCGAGTTACCGGCGCGTAGCAACACCAGACGCTAGCAGAATGGCATGCCATAAATTTTGATCACGTACATTATTTCATAGCATTCGACAAATTGATATGTTTGCTTCAAATATCAGAAGTTTGTGAACTTTTTACATTTGACCTGGACCCCAGCTCTTCTCGTGCGTACTGTCGTTAGTATGCTATACGTTCAGATATAAATATGCAGTCTTCAATGGTATACCAGTGTTCTTGATGGCGTTCAACATGTTTGAGAAATGTCAGATGTCGAGAAGGATAATGTGCCAGAGTAGTATTGTGGTTCGAAACTAATCGTGGATAGAACTGTCTCGGAATGACAAGAAGCAGACAAATCAAACAGTATACTGCAGAGAGAAACATAACATAACAAGTGTAATAATAATGTGCCGTTGGGGTTGCCCCACTACAGATACGGTAAGAAACATCTTTGTTTGTTGTTTTACAATGCAAAGTAATTTCCAGATTTAATAAATCTTTCAGTAGCGAAGGAGCATATAAAGTGAGTTAAACAATCACTAATATAATTAAAATACAATATTTCAAGAGGATTACGTGATATAGGACCTGCAACATAAAAGATACAATCGCACTTCCGATGAATAAAAATCGTAAATCTATGGCAAAACGTGTGGCATAGAGATACGATTAATTTTCAATTTATCGTACCTCTTTTATGTTACAGGCCCATAGTCTAGTAAAAAAGTTGTACATGTGTTTGTGGAATAATTTCTTTGAGTTTCAAACTAATTATCATGAAAACCAAACTTTAGGGCGATTCTTTTTCAAAATTGTCATCATACAACTTCAAATCTGGCAAAAAAAGAATTGTTTCTTTACAGCAAACTATAATATAACATTATTAATTCTCTGTGTACTTATTACCCCAGGACAAAATTATTGTAAAATTGATTTTATTAGAAATTGTCAAATATAACGTACACTATTTGAAATTGAAAATCGTGAAATTCTGTACTCTCACCAGCCACAATCAGTTATTTTTCTTTGAGAAAAAGAATAAAAAACAAAAAAAATAATCAAGGCACTGCCCGGATTTGAACCGGGGATCTCCTGTTTACTAGACAGGCGCTTTAACCGCTAAGCCACAGCGCCACTGAACACTTGGATAACAGTTTAGTAATTTGGATTGAATTGAAATAATACAGAATGTATGAATGCATCATATAGTATTGACTTATAATGTTGACGAGTCAATGGTGGATTGATTGCAGATGAACAAACAATCGTCGACGCGAACCTCACTATGAGCAGAAAGGGGACAAGGACTGGGACAAATGAAACAACTTCATTCAAGCATTCACGATATAGCTTCATGATCACAAAAAGAAGGTGCGACTCTTGTTCAACAGTTTCACACAGAATAGGAAAGATGGATATTCTTTGTGTCCATGTAGCTATTATTATTGCTTAAATGGAGGTTGATTACTTTGTCCCATGCCTTTGTTCATTCATCTCACAGTGCCTTGAACAAATTTAGTTTTCATCATGGTTATGAAACAGACCATTCTGTCGAATGTATTAAAGATAAATGCACAAAATGCATTTGTTAAATTTTCATTGAGGAAAAAAAAATCGCATTTAAGTACTGAAGTATAAGGAATGAACATCCATAGGCCATCTAAGTGATGCTTGTTGCTAGGTCGGTAAATCTACAACGTTTGTCCGACCTAGCAACGTTTATCATTCCCATATCATGGGGCTGGGCTTTGCATGGGGCGCCAAAATTATCGAAGGAAGGCACTTTTATTTTCTTCTTAGCCCCATCACCGCCCCCGGCACAACATTTGCAGATAGTGGCGCCTAATTTTAGCTCATGACTCTCCTTTTGCTTGTCAGCTTTTTGGTGGTAACAATGGTCGAGTCACCCCCCCCCCCCCCTCGGGTCTCCAAATCCTATAGGTGCTCGCATGTCAGACACTTCTCCCTATATTGTTATTGGTTGACAGCTGATACATGAATAAGTTATAAAAGCAAGATAGAAATTTCTTTCTTAACATGATGTAAATTTGAAGTGTAGAAAAATGGACAAAATAAACATATCTCAGTTTAATATTTCGCAGTGGCTTTTGTATTTTCTTTCAATTTGTTTTCCTATTACATTTCAAATTTCAACTTGTTTCGGTTTAAAAAAAATCATTTTCAATGTTATTAATTTTCATCTCGTTACAGACATACCAGTGTAAATGGTGTGGAACACGGTACTGTAAAGCCTGCCTTCGCGGTGAATTCACCGGGCTTATGCAAGAACCATCAAGGTGTCGCATTTGTAATCAGGTATGTAAAAAGATATCTTGAAAAAGTAATTGAACAACATATCTCAATACAACCATCACAAAATAATGAATAATTTCCCTTTCTTCAGATTAGCCTAACCTTTCAACAAGTGGGGTTTACAGTATTATAATTTGGCAAGAACATTTCTTAACTCTCTGACTGTCCTCCAACATAACCCAGCATTTCTTTATCAGAGTGCACACATAAAATGGGGCATGTCTTTTTTTATAAGAATCATGATGGTTTGGTTTTTGGTTGAAAATCAAATTTAGAGAGAGGTCAAATCGTTTTACTAATAGATTCAAATTTGTGCGAGTTTCTTACCAACAAACGTAGCAAACCGGTTGGAATCTAGTTCGCATAATTACATGATGCTGTGTCGGGCAAGTCTCTGGCAAGCCTTCGGTTGTTAAGAACGACCTTTATGTAAAGAGAACACAAAAATTGTGCATCTATTAGTAAGAGATGTCCATTATCTGGGTGTATAAAGGGATACCAACATTACGTGAGTGTCACATCACGAAAATCATTACTTCTTTCTCCCAACAATGACGTCTGTTTCTTAACGGAATAATTCAAAATCTGTAACTTTGTTACATTGAAGATTTGAAAGGAGGCTGTTTTGATTGACATAATAAAATGAATGAAGATGCGTGGAAATTGGATTTAATGATTGATATGCAAATGTATTAATATGGATTGCAATTGTTCATTCATTCATCCATTCAAATACTCATTGATGAGACAACAGGTTTCACAATTTTATTTTGAGACATTGCTGTCTTTTAATAAGAGTTAATCAAATTGATTCCACAGCAGAAGTTGAAGTGAATGAGGTGTGATTGTTGAGAAAAAAATAACATTGTTTTTAACGATGTGACAAATGCGGAAACATAAATTTTCAATATATTTGCTCTTATCCGTAAGCATGATATTTTCCAATAATGATTTTGTGATATTTATCAAAGAGAAACTAAACATCACTGCCGATGAAACCGACTTGTGATCGCGTATTTCAACACATGACGCAAAGGTAGTCGTGACTTTATTGGAGTATTTTGAGATAATAAAATTTATGACTAGGATTCTGATAATCATTCTATATACACTCTGCAAGCTGTATAGATTTCAGATAGATAAGATGAAAACTTATATTTTAACTTAATCGACATCATGCTTAAATGACACACTCAGTGGACTGGTACACAATCATTATTTAAAAAAAATATATCATTTAATCTAAATATGGATCCTCACTTGTCTCCAAAAGAGTTTTAAAAACTGATAATAAAAAAAATGATTGGGAGTAATTCTTTTTCATAATTATTCTTGTCATATTATTTGTAAAGTGCTTGGATATTCATTCCTTATTACACTCTGAAAATTTAAATGTTAAATCAACACTTAAATGGTTGGATGAGTGGAAAGCTTTTCACAATGGTAAATTCACATTCCAACCGTTGATTTAAAGTGGTGGATCCAACTCCTCTGACATTTTAAAAAGTAATATTTTAGTTTTTAAGTGGAAGCGCAAGGTGTTATTATTACTGTCATTAGTATTACCATTATTATTGTTATCATTATCATTATTATTTTTGTTATTATTCATTGTCATAATTACAGTTTGATTGACATTTCCTTATGTTGTCCATTTTCTTTACCATGCGAATAATCATAATTTTTGTTTTTGTTATTTGATCCTTAGAAAAAGTGCCAAGGCGAGCGTGTTGAGTATGTGGAGTCTAAACACACATCATCAAACGATAAAAAGGGACGCGGATTCTCATCTAAATCATCAAGATCGTCCAAATCAGCCAAATCTACCAAATCTAGCAAATCGGGTAAAAGAAAATCAGGAAAGAAGAGAAAGAAGTGAAATAAATAATTGTAGGTTACCCCAGCCAATTTTCTATTGTTCTCAAGTCATTCGGTCATTAAAATTCGTCAAAATTACGCACCCTTTGCATTTTGCACGAAATTAGATGATCGAAATGTATTTTTTTATTTGAATACGGTAAAGGCCTAGCTTGAAATAACGGTAAATGAGAAAACCTATACAAAAATGCATTTTGAATGCCCTCACGGAAAGTTGGGTGTAATAATACCAGGGAATGCACCAGCCGAACAACTATTGATTATAATGACTATTACCTTCGTTCCTTTATAGCAATGCTTATTAAAGATAATGCAATCATTTATGTATATTATATCGCCAAGTTTATTAACTGATTTATTTGCCAAGCTTTTAAAATGCCTTACCTTTAACAATCAATCAATAAATCTTGAATATGACCATCATGAATATTAAGGTCTAACTCAATACAGGAACGTATTTGTATAAGTTAAATATTAGATCGAAAATATAATTTAGATCTTGATTCCACACTATACACATTTAGTGTTCTACATGCATGACCTCTCAGTCGTATCGTATGATCTGATGATCCTACTTGTAATTGAAATGAACCATGTTGACTACCTTCCTAACTTATTTATTTCTCATATACATTGATATTACCAGGAATGTAAATCTTAAAACCATTTCCCCGTGATGGCTGAAAGTCCTCCCGTACATTTTTACTTAGATTTATCATATTTATGTAATCGAACAAAGTTCGACGTGCTCAAATGTGCAGGAAATTATATGATTTCAATTTGGAATGTCATTATTCTAATCGCCAACCTACTATCCATTTTATTGTATTTTGTGACAGTTGCAACTAGGCAAATCGTAAAAAAGTGCAATTTTGTTTTACCTGAGTAAACTTAGTTTTCCTCTTCTGTACTTTCTGAAATATCCTAAATATCTGTTATAGATTCTTTCATTAATGATGATAAATTGTAATAAATATATATCTTCATATGTAATTAAAATCAGTCTGTCCATTATATTACGATTCACTCAAACCCTGATGCATAATTCACTGATCTCGGAGTGTGCCTTTTATAAAGTAACATAATTTTTCGATAAATGGTTTTCTGATTATGATATTTGACAAAGGTGTATAGAATTAAGTGGGTATACGGTAGGCCATCAATAACTAAGTTAAATTTTTCGTACTGTGTGCTTATTCGCATAACTCCATTGTCATAAAGTAACTCTTAAAATTGCATGTTGGGCCCTCCAGCAATGAAGAATTGTGATATTTTTAAAAGAGGGGTTGAACTTATTTATAACTTTTTAAGGATAATAGAATAGGGCGGGGCGGGGCTATATATGGACTGTAGCCCCAAACTTTTGTTCAATAAGTTCGTTCAAAACATAATTGTGGACGTAGATAACCTGTACAAGGCCTCTCTAATTTTCAAGACATTCACCAGTTCTTGTTTATGGTTTGTGAACCATATTACTCGGGTGTTTCGCTATTATTAGAACACATTGAAAACATGTAATTTATTAATATTTAGTTGAAAGTCCATTTACACGAATTTTTATGTCGTAAAGGATCTTTTCCGGTATATCTTTATACGCAGTATTTGTAGCAATAAAATTATATACGATGTTTATGAAAAAGTATTGAATGTTCGTGTGTGAAGAGTAAATATTGTTGTGAAACAATAATTACAAGTGGGCTTACCTGTGTTTTATTTTGATTAAGGGAGGGTGTTTTATCAAGATTTGTCGCCGCGACAAGGAATCATTTTCCGACAGTTCCCATAGCAACTGTCAGCGATAGCGCTTTTCATCCAATCACAATCAAGGAATCTGTCAGCGCTGACTAACTGTCTGTGCGACAAACATTGATGAAACACTCCCCGGATGTTATTTCCTCTCTATTGATGATGTCGATCAATATTTTCGTAATCACTATAAGAAATATTCATTGAACAAAAAATCATACAGGTTATATCCCCATTTCAATTTGCAATAAAATGGATTCAGACTATCATTATGAGAGCATTAAGGCTTAAGGCCGACTCACGCCTTTACATTTTTCGCCTGCATCGGTTCAGCGTTGTTGGAAATTAAAAACGCTCCATGGACACACAAAGACGCAGGTCATACGGTGGGGTGACGTTCGATATACGCTCATTGAGCACAAGCCGAACGTCAGTCCATCGTCTGATCCGCGTATCCTGCATGTGCGTCCAGGGAGCTTTTTTATTTAAAAAAAACGTTGGCCAACGCAGGCTAAAAACAAAAAAGTATGAGTCGGCCTTTAAATTGCTTGCTTGTTTGTGAATGTGTGCATGTGTGTTGGGTCACGCAGTAGGGCCATTGTCCGTGACATTTGTGACCCCCCCCCCCCCCAAATAAAAAGGCAATGCATTTCATTAATTATGTTTCTCAACATTCATGAAGAGTCACTTATTATATACAATGTACCTATAAAATGGCATGTAATACATGACCGTTCGTCATCACGTCACACATCAATAGGTATGGACTTTTCGTGATTTGTGAGAATTATTACATTTTACGAACATCACGCAAGATCCATGTTCAATGATTCATGACGTATTGAGGACAATTAGTTTCTCTTCATAAATATCGAGAAAATATATTTAAAAAAAAGGAATTCTTGATTTATCAATGATAGATTATCTACTAAAATGTTTTTTTTTAATTGTCACATATGTTACAGATAAGGGCCCAAGTGGGAACGATGTTTGATGTTTGGATTTGCGATTATGCTACGATATTATACAATTTTATACTTATTTTATTCACGATATTGCAAGGTTGTTCAAACAATTTACAACTACTTTTCCACATTTTGCATTGTGCTTTGCGAACTGTTGCGACACGTTGCGGACTTCCCTTACCGACACAGTTGTCTCTTCCCTCCTATACAAATTACGACATAGTTGAAAATCATCGCAAAATTTTCTGTATAAGTGTTCGTAATTTGTCACAGCATTTACAAATAGAGCGAATTAAATACAATTTACTCGCGACGCGACGGCTTGAGATTTGAAAGGCACTCGCACAAATTGACAAATTTTCCTCTCTTTTTTTTTGGAAAATGTTGAAAATTCACAATTTTCGCAATTATCTATTGCAAATATGAACAAGTCGAAACGAAATATTAAGAATTCTTACGAAAGTCATAACGATTATGTACGATTTCAAATCGTAATGATTCGCAATGAAAAGTCGTAATGATTCGTCCTTGTAAACCCACTTTGACATCTCAGTAAACACACAAGTTCCTCTATCTTTCCCGTTTAGTAAACTGAAATAGCGACCTCTTGTGGTTGATTATTTTTTGTAGTTTTTTTTTTGTTCTCGTTCTGAATGATGTCTCAGCTCGAGATCAATGAGATCACAGAGGTTGTGTTCCTGATGTTCTTAAGTTTAATTTCTTAAATAGCGCCCCTATGCGCCTCTGAATGGATAAAAGGAGAGTTTTTGTTGAATGCAAAAGCATGTATTTCTCAAATCATGAGCATGTATTAATGATACTGTTTATATTGCCAAAGAGCCTTCCATGTCCTTTCTTTTCAATACAAGTTCTTACTCTTTTATCTTTACCTCCATTGCAAATGGAAATCGTTTAGTATATTGTAATCTCAATGTCAAACCCTTTTCAAATTTTGTTGTTAATCCATGGCACCTTCACATCATCATTGCCATCATCATCATCATATCATTATTACCATCTTCATTATCATCATCCTCATCATCTCCACCAACGCCACCACCATAGCCACAACCAACTTCGCCACCACCAACATCATCATCATCACCACCTTTATCATCATCATCATCATTATCATCATCATCATCATCATCATCATCATCAACACCTTTATCATCATCATAATAATAACAATCGTCGTCATTGTCATTTTTTCCATTGTCGCGCAGATGTCAAATTTGTCTCTCTCTCTATCCCCCTCCCTTCTCCGTCCCCTATTCATATTGTTCTCTATTTCTTTCTCACAATGCATCTCATTGTATACTCCCTCCTACAAATATTGATTTCACACCCTTAACATTGTATTATGTTGATCAGTAAAACCAGTCAACCTATCATTACATTGATCGTTCGTCACCATTGTCGCATCTCATCATCATCATCATCATCATCATCATAATCATCATCATCATCATTATCATCATCATCGCCATCCTCCTCCTTCTCCTCCTCATCATCGTCATCACTATTACCAACACTAACACCACATACCACTATCATGCCAATCATAATCATCTTCAGCATCAGCACCATCAGCACCATCAACACCATCATCATTATCTCATCATCATCATCGTCATCATCATAATTATCATCATCACCGTCATCACCATCATGATCATCACCACCACCATAATCATCATCACCACTGACAACATCACTATCATTACCATCATCTCATCATCATCATCATCATCATCATTATCATCATCATCATCATCATCATCATCATCATCATCATCATCATCATCATCATCATCATCATTTCAATCGTGCATTCGTTGTTGCAGGCAAAACATCTTAGACTTGTCAGACAAAACACTACTAAAACATTGAATTTCAGTTTTAAGGCAGTATAAATATATTTTCTTTTCAATAATTTACGACAATACATGAAAAACATTTCGTACATTTGCATCGCCATCAAGACAGTGATTCCGGCTCGATACGTGAGACAAATACAAAAACCAATTTCGCACAAAAGGCAGTACAGTGTTTACCATTCAATCGCAGCAGTGATACACAATTTAGGCGTGGCATTCTGATTTAATTTTGAGAACTTCTTAATCAAATTTAAACCCTCCACCGTCTTATTCAATTTTGCGGTTTCGCCACTTGTCAAAACAAAATGCTAGAATCTAATTTGATATTATCCCCTTCCTTAAAAAAAGAACTTGATAAATAGTCAGGATGCTTAACGGCAATGATATTTTAGATAAAAAAATTATTTCAGACTGTAATAGAATAACTCCTACTATTGCACTTTCGTACTTGACCAAACGGGGAGACAAAACAAAATTTAGGGACAAAATTTGTTTCGTTGATACGCGGATTTCTCTTTGGTGACATCGAGAATATTTCGGATTAAGTTTGCCCAAACAAAGTGAGGTTAAATGAGACACAAGAAATGAACGTCTTTCTGTATGTAATGTGATCAAAATGCGATTAAATACAAATTGCACTTCTTTTACAGCAATGGTATAATAGTTAAGGTGCAGCACATCTCATGAGTTCATGTTCATAATTCAGTTCTATCTGAAGAGATATGAAGGGACAGTGTTTGACGGTCTGCCTTCCCATGAATGTGATATCCTCAAAGTGGGTCGTTTGTGAGATGAAATACCCGCGATAGATGGGTCATGGCATCCCCGACGAGCTTGAACACTGCAGTTAGCGGGAAGGACTCGGATTGATTTCATGGAGGAACCCCTGGTCGGACTCCGCGATCGAATCCTTGATGAGTCGGTGGTCGGTGGCAGTGACGTCTTCCGACATGGAGGTGTGGGGATCGTTTCGGTAGTCGTCGTTGAGGTGCAAGATTCCTCTGGTAGTGATTCGGACGGGGACGGGCTTCGAGAGAGTGATGTTGTCTCGGGGACGGGTGGGAGTTTTAGCCAGGCAGGAGTACCTTTACCACGGGCTAGTCTGGGGGAGCCAGAAGCAGTTTGGCTTTGGAAGGGACGGTAAAGTTTGTTGTGACCACCACCATACACACAATGGCGTGCTGATGGTAACGAATACCTTCTCCTGATCGGTGCTCGTCTTTTCTCCTCCTCCATTTCCTCCTCCTCTTTCATCTCTCCTTCTGCATCCTCTGATAATCTCTGAAGACGCTTTCCAACCTGGAACACCATACTGTTGGCCTGTTGGGTGTACTCAGTAGGAAGCGGGTATGCGTCATACTTGGACGCCACCGACAGTTTTGTAGGCTTGAGCCACTCACTCCTTGGACAATGCATGTTGGAATTCTCGATGACTTCTTTGAGTGTCTTGTGGCCAACAGCTTCTCGGTGCTGCCTCGCGTTTAGTTTCCTCTGCGCGACGGGTGAAAGCAATAGGAGCTCTGGAGTGGAACAGCGACCACTCTCTATGGCAAAGTCCAATGCTGTACAGTAGGACGTTGACTCACGGATGTTTACATCGGCTCGACCTTCTTGAACGAGGGCTCGACAGATTTCAGCGTTTCCGGCACGAGCAGCCTCCATGAGCGGTGTGACACCTGAACAGGAAATACAAAGTAGAAAGTCATTGTTAATCTCAGTGGTTTCTTGTTTACACCAAATTACGTCTACAACATACATAACCACATTCGCACAAACAATAATCAAGGTCCAATTTTTGTTTACTTCTATAAAGTTCGATTCGATTTCGGTCGAAGCGTGCAAAATATTGCTGCACTATTTTAATCAAAACGTGACTTTGGATATAATCCAAACACACTATTTGTTTTAGAAGTTCGAACACGTGTCTCTGTTGTGTTCGAATGAAATCCCCATTCTTTTGCTCCGCCTAGACCCCTTTATACAGTATCATAACAGACCGATCAATAATGACGTATTTCAAGGCACTTTAGTTAATTGGCAAAACCATGCACATAAAACTCAACAAGGAAAGAGAGCTGATTGAATGAGTTACAAAATGGGTGTGTATAGCTTAGTGATGTATATCATATTTCAATGATTCATTCGCACATTATTTTACATGAACTATAAGACACAGAACGCAGATTTAATGGTGTAGCATCGGTGTGGCTATGTTTTGTCCGTTTAAAGTCAAAATGCACACAAACTATATTTTGATGTTTTAATGTAAAGATATAATTACCGATGATATTGAGATATGCTGTTGAACTAATGTGGTTTATAAGCATAAAATAATTTTATACAAAACTCAACCTACCTTGATTATTGGTTTCGTCTACTCGAAGTCCAAATCGCTTGAACGTGGTGACAAGAGCGTTGACGACTTCGGGCTTCCCTGATCGGCAGGCGTGCATCAGAGGTGTGTTGCCGTTGATGTCACACATGTTGGGATCGACGTTGCTGTCTTCGGCAAGGAGCCTCACCATCCCAACGTCGCCACAACTGCAGGCGATGGCGAGCGCTGTCATCCCGTTGCTATCAGCGGCGTTGACATCGACGTCCTTGGCGAGTAGGAGTTTGGCGAGGTCTCTGCGAGCCGTGGCTGATGGCTCGCTCGAGGCGCAGATCTTCATCAGCGGTGTGCGGTTTTCGGCGTCGGCATCGCAATGGTTGACGTTGACGCAGGGCATCTTGATAGCTGCTCGAATACGAGAGAAACTGTTCGACTTGAGAGCCATGATCAGATTTTGTGTAGGGTCCATGATGATGTCGCGTTTGGATGTCTTCGAGCTGGAGATTAAAGTGGGAGCACCACTACTGCACGATAGGGTGCGCATACTATGACTGAATGGTAGGGCGAGCGTGACTCTGATAGTAATCACGCTTAATCTGTTAACGAGCTAGACGAATGCATGTGACAGTCACAGGTGTTGTCTGCTGCGTGTACTGACGACAAGCGGTGATAAACCAATGTCCAATCACGAGTGCGTACTGGGTCGGAAATTGAAGAGTCCAAGAGTCCAACCTCGTGAAATCTTCGGCTACCTGTGTCGAAAGAAAAAGAGAGAAATAAATCGACTGGTTAATGATTATACAACTAATCGTTTTCAGAGTGGAAATTTACTATGAGATAACGATAAAGAAATCGTAATGCAAATATGTAGAGTCTGAAGAGGTTAAGGAAAGTTTAACATATCAAAATCAAACAACTGCTGGGTTCGAAAATTGGCAAAGTATGAAAGTTCTTACAAATATTCGTTATCCTACAAATACTAAACACCATAAAATATAAAATCAAAGCTGAGACGTAGTAAAAAAATAAAAAAAAGAAAACAAAAAGAAAAGAAAAAAGTAAACGACAAAATACTTACAATTTAGATAATTCCTCAGGAAAATACAGTGGATGAATGCAATGTTATAATATCCGTTAAAGAGTTTGTGAAATCTCAGATTAACAAAATGAAATATCCTTTTGAGTCAGAGCAGTTCTTTCTTGTTCCGTTCTCTGTGAAGGTAAGCGAAATTCTGACTCAACTCTACTCGTGCCAGCCTATTTATCTGCCCGTCGATAAATTACTCAGAATTCGATGGTATGGTGTGTGTACTGAGAACCCAGCCCGTTCGATATTGTACAACGTGCAAAGGTTCACCGCCCAGTTACGTGTTATAAGCATTGTGTGTGTTGTGTGTCATTCGTCACGGGAGTGGATGAATGGGAGGCACGCCAAAGTTCTACGTCACAATTTTCGCGTTGCTCAGTAGAGTCAAGAGACCAGCCAATAGAGAGTAAACAAAGATGTTGTGTCGGCTGCTCGTAGCTAGCTTTCCCGAAATGCCATCTCAGGCGTGTCATCATTTCTATCTTGTCATAGGGAGCGTGAAGGATACTCAGAAATAAGAGAGCAGCGAGGCATCTACGATTTATCGTTCTTATAGAATGCCGAAACACTGTATCAAAATGTTTAGACATAATATTTGTTGAACATCTTTGATAAGTTCCACGGAATAATAATGACGTAATTATAGATGATGATGAAATGGCTCATCGCCACACTATCAATTTGTTACGCCAGTCTTTTGTTCACATTCGTGTGGATCGATTTAAATCCTTATCCAACCACCAGCTTCCAATATTCTATAAGGATCGCCGTTCATTCGAGAATCCATTAGTTTATACAACTCTGGATACTTTATCTAAAAATACACTTCTGTAATTCAAAACCCCATAGTTTATACAACTTGAAATTCTTCTTTGACTTACCTTTTTTCAACTTTTACACCAAAAGACTTTTTTTTCATCCTGCAATGCATTTCTTTTTGTATCACATGAAAAGCACTGATATGTCTTTGATGTAACGTATGCATGGTCATATCAATTTGATTCTTTTCAATACAATAATCCATAATCATATAATAATTTAGTGAAACTTTTCTAATTAAAGAGAAAATTCAATTAGGGGAGGAAAGTATATAGACTAGATCGTCAGTCAAGCATATGACCATATCACAAATCAATTATTATTCATTATTCTTCTAGATCGACGTTGCTTGTTGTTTATTTTCTTTTATCCATCGCTATGTGAAAAATAAAGATATATATAGCTCTATGCTGTTTTCATTTATTTATTTATTTATTAATCTATCTCATCGAGTTTTCTGTAAGTGTGCTCCCATATCAGTCACACAGCTTGCTTGCCTGGTTTAAAAACCGTGATGTTGTTTCACCGTTGACTTTGATGATATGAAAATACATATTCAAGACAGAATTCATAGTATTTAAAAACTCATTTGATATAATTTTTTTAAATTCTGTTACAGGACCCACAACGGTATAGTGGACGGAGATGTAAAATGATAAATAAATAGATGAGTAAATGGAATAGAATATATAAAATCACAGGCGACTATGACATGAGTTTATTTTTGTTTGAATCTCGTATTAAGGGGGTTGCATCACGCCTGTATAGCAATCAGAGAGTCAATAGTCTACCATCTTTTTTTTGTTCATACGTCCATCACAAAAGTGACATTATTTTGAAAACAAGTCAATCAAGTTTAATATCGAAGCTAAGTTCACTGGGATTATCCTAAGTTCACCTGGATTATCCTGCAAGACTGGCCTCGCTTAACGTCATACGTCATGCCACTTAACTCCCATTAACAACGATAAACAAATCACCCCTTCAACTTTTTAAGCAACATCATGCCACTATTATGTAATGATAGGGCGCATGATGTTGCACAATAGATTTATTGATCACCGAAAGACATTCAGATATACATCTCTTTTTAGTTTTGACATCGTGCCAAAATGTCATTTTAAGAAGATTTCTTCCAAACTAAGTAGTTGATTATCGATTGGATTCCTTGAACGTGAGTGATTGTCCTCACGCCCACCAAAACATAGTGAATGGAATAAAGTGAAAGATGTGGTCTACACACCTGACGATGTGTACAAGCAGCATCGCATCGGCATCGGCCAACCATGTTTTAGAAGCCGTACAATGAAGTGTTTTTGAAGCGTTTTGTTCAAATAATTAATTGGAAGTGCAATTAATTATTTGGGAAAGTTGATAAGTGTTGTTTGTCATTTGAATAAGCAAACACTACACCTGAAAATCATTCAAAAGGTTTAATTGGCCGGTAATAGTGGCACGGTGTACGATTTAAGAATGGTAAATTTTAGATTTTTAGATTTTTTAGATTTCGAAGCCGCGTTAACGTGTTAGACCCAAAATGTTTGAAGCGCAGACTAATTGTTTGTCAACATAATAGTAAAATGTTGGTACAACCAAGTCGTCAACAAGGGACTTTCATTGTTTTCTCGAGTTTCACATGCCATTGAAAATTCTAGCAGTCCTATAACTCAAGTTGTCCAATTTACTCAAATCTTTTGTTCTGTGCCCTATTGCATGAGAAATTTAAGTGCGAGTCCCAAATACGCGTTAATTCCTTATTGTTTGAAAGTGGAGTTGCGTTTATTCCTTCGATTGACTTGTTTGCAAAAACGAAATCATTTTGCTGATTTACCCTTTGAAAATTTGCACTCTTACTTTAAAAAAAAGGAGGAGTAACCTTTTGTTGTGCACATATACATATCCTCTGACATCGTGCCAAAATGTAACTTTAAAAAAGATTTTCAGGTTTCTAATTAGATACTGATTATCGATTCGATTCTTTGAATGTTATTATGTGGTTTAGGCAACAAACCGACAAAGAAGTTAAAATAAGTTTGATTGGTACTAAGATAAAAGGAAGAGCTTCTTTTAAATCGTTGGAAGGTTTTGTTGGTCACTTTTTGGTCCGTTTTGGCACTTATTCATTTGAATTTATGCCAAATTAAATCGGCATAAAGAGTCGTTTCGCTTGCATAAAGATACCAACGACCAAAATAACTTCTGATGGTGCTGCCACGTGCTTTCACTCTCAAAGTTTCTCCAAAATGGAGCCAAATACCAAACTTTTTATTGTTTTATTTCTTGGGAAATCATTCGCGTGTATTGACGAGTCGGCCGTAAAAAAAAATACACCCCTGGTAAATTCAACAGGTAATAGCGTATCATTTTTATTACTTTGTTAACATTTGGTTAATGAGTTGTGAATTAGTATACGCGCTTCAGAACCCACTTTTTTAAGTGTAGGGGGTGAAGTTCTTTATGCCCAACAGATTGTTGATTTGACTAATACTTTTTGCAAGTGCTTGTGCCCTTTTCTGCAGAAATAATTATAAAGGATACACATTATGTAAAGGGATGGAAATATTTGATAAGAATGAAACTCTTACAAAACAAATAATCTGGATTCGGCATGAATTGCATCATTCTCAGATGATAACATTTCGTGTCTAGAAAGCAAAATATCTTTATTGAGTTTTCATCTAAACGTTTGTACATTGACTGGTTTAAATGCATTCCATTTTTTTTTCAGTTTCCCCTTTTATCACGAGATGTAAACAAAACAGTTTAAATCAGTCACTATTAAATGAATCTGCCATCGTACAGTTATGAAAATTATTTCGGTTCACCCAGAGACTGCTCCACTTCAATGGGGCTATGACCTCAATCACGTGATATTCGATATTACACATAAAGATACAGAGTAGTTTTCCAAATTGGGTATTGGGGGTATGTCGCGATAGAGTCTTGGATCGTTTCCAAAAATGGTGTTGTCATTGATGTATTGATACTATTTGTAAAACGGCTTCTTTGTTCAACAGATATCAAGCTCGATAAACGTGTTTATTTTTTGTGTCATCGTGAAAATGGGGAGTGGGGGGCCACGTGAGCCGTGTCCTAAATGCTCGCTTTCAGCTGACCTGGGTGATTCTCATATTACATGTTACTTTATCATTATTATTTTTGTTTATTCGGCAAAATTCAACACAAAACAATAACAGTATAAGTTAAGGTACAAATATACAAGAATTTGGCAAAAGAAAAATAAATTAAGACCTGCAGTCTGTTTTTTTTAAAGTAAAATCTATTATATTTATTATTTATAGAAAAACACTAATATCATTTTTTTTTAGAAACCAAGTGTCCCAATTAAGCATCATGCACTTTCAGCAATGAATCACAAGTATAAAACTAATGATTTAATAACATTGCAAAACCTTATATGAAATGTCAGCCGCCAACCTTGTTTTAGAAGCCGTACAATCTTATTTGACATTTCAATTATGATAATAGTACACACTTTTCCTAATATGATGACATTTAATGATGATGACATTTAATGATTATTGTTACAAAAGCAGCATAGAGTTTGTTTCCAATTATATATACAGGTCTTGAAATATTTAAATTGAAATATCGATAAATATAAACAAAAATACGCAATTTCTACTGACCAGATTGTGGGTCCTAATGTTCGTGAGATATGTATATAGATGCAAACATAATACATATTTGTCCTAAATGTGTGCATCTATTACATCTTCCATATAAACGGATTAATCTCTTTTTACGGCATCATTTTACAGGTGAGTTCTGACAAGTAATATTACATGTTGAATGGCGGATCCAGGCTTTCCCCATAACTATAAGGGGAGGGGTTGAACATTTGTTTATCAAAGTCCCCCATCGATCACTTGGATTCGCCTATGATGTAGATTCTAAAGCAATAACGTCCGTAATCACAAATTCATTTCCTTTCAAATGAGGCATCTTCAAGTAAAAATAGCTAGTAAAAGGGAAAATTAGAAATGAAAATATATTAATAGCAAACAAGATATTAAATCATGTGGAGTGAAGAAAAACATTGAAGCGTAACGTACCGTATGCATAACACAACAATTTTGCAAAAACAAACAAACCCGAAGACAAAACAAAGAACAAGATTTACACAAAATGTGAGATCAAATGTTATTTCTATATCTTGTGGCCTATAATTTGCCTATTATGGAGTGACAGTATTTACTCAGTTGTTCTCGTCTCATTTCATCCCATATTTTAGAGTGATTTTGATAGATTTAGCTGTCTTTTTTCACAGGCTGCATGTATTTATTAGGAATGCTACGTAACAATACATGTTTTAATAAATGGTATTTTCTGTTTGCTTTAGACAGTCATGTAAATAATTCAACCTATCCTGTATCATGATTTATTGTGGTTCCAAAAGAAAATTCGCATCATTATTGCATCAGAAAATAATTGCCTAACCATTTACACAAGGAATCTTTCGCACGAGGCACTCGCATCACTGAGGAAAATACACAATAAACTATTTACATTGATGACGTAGATAGACCATTGACTGTACAGAGTTCGGGCTGATCATTCAGAGAAATCCCTGGGTTAATCGCTTATTATTGATTTAACATTATTAGAAGCACCACTGTGTGCGTATCACGAGCTGCTCTGCCTTTGTCCTCATAATAAGCCCCCTCCCCCCAACCAACTGTTTGGTTGCTCTCCAAAGCTGTTTAGGGTCGGTCTGTCTGATTAATAAAATTATTATTATTCTTTTGTTTATTTTTTTTTCTAGCACAATCCATGAGGAAAATAAAACTTAAAAGGAAGTGAAAAGCCAAAGAACATCTGAATATCACTTTTTTAGGTTTAATTTCACAACTTTAGCTATAATTCTACATTGACAATTTTAGTGGAAAGCAACAAAGAAAAAAAATAAACAAGATTCAGGTCGGTCCATATTTAGAGGATCGTTCGGTTGAGGGTAACCTATTTTTCTGCTATAAATGGAACATTCTTGGGAAACGGTCCTCTATTTTTCACCATTCCACTATTTATGAAAGTACTCAAAATCTTGTTAAATCAACTTTAAATTCTAACGATCTCTAAATTAATCTCTACATGATATTTTATATGTTAATGACAAGAGTTCACTTTCAAAGGTTATACAGATGTTTCAGATTATGACAGATATCATACCGTATGTATGATCCCTGTATCAAAAATAAATGCCTATGTTCATCCATACCGTACTAAAAGT
>BQKZ01002084.1:23932-36411 GCA_036244855.1 Temnopleurus reevesii
GTAAGATTATGTAATCTGCTGCAATAGACTACTTTATTGTTAATGTTGTTGTTGTAAGAAGGGATATAAAAGTAATATACAATGACTTGATTCTCGGTACTGGCTAAAACTATTCGCACTCATGAGCATCAGATAGTATCATCCTCCCTCGGGCCGTTGGCCCTCGTGAGTATGGTACTATCTGATGTTCATTCGTGCGAATAGTTTTAACCAGAACCTCGAGAGTCATTGTATATTTCTATATTATTCTCCTAAAAATACATGCAGAAAAACCCGAAAATCAATGTTTGTTGTTATTATTTGGCATTTTCAACAATTTTTCTTCAAGTCTGCCCCTATAAAGTGAAAGAAAAAAATTATTCCAGATAAAAATATCATATATTTATTGCTATACACCTTGGATAGCTTTTTACGGAAATTGCCACAATAATTCTTGGAAATAGTGTTGATAACACGTTATTTCCCCCGTTGGCTTTAATACAGTAAATACGGCGCCAAAGTGGACCCCCACGAGGGGATGGAGGGGTCGGAAAATTTTAACCCCATCATTTTTGGCTTATTTGGACCATATTCAAACCAATTAAATCAATCAAAAAATCAATTTTGGCAACAAAGTCCTACGGGAGCTGTTTCATTGACACATCGTACCGCACTATTATGTGGATGTTTAGTTTGGCTGATGAATAGTGGTCGTATTAAATCCAATAGTCAATATGACAATGGAATCATGTGCATGTTTCCCAGTTTTTACAAACAATCTTCCTGGTTCTGGTGAATAGGGATTTTACTGGAAAAGTCACTATAATGTACTGTAACTGAATTTGAATGGGTCCAGTTGTTTGGAATAGTTTTAGCTATCTTCTTTAATAACAAAGACAAGGTATTAATAAAAGAGAAACTTCACCCAGAAATGAATGTGTTGTCAATGAATGAAGAAAAATAAGATGAAAAAAACTGTGAAAATGTGAATCAAATTGAATCATTCGTTCAAAAGTTTTTGTTTCCACCTGTGAAGAGCATCCATGAGTCGGCAACTATTACATAAAATCTGTGGTGGCATCATGGAGAACTCCCCCATTCACTTTGTACACAAAGTTTCACATATTCCTAATTTTCAAGGAAAATAGACATTTTGGGGTTTTTGGGTTGAATATGATATAGCCAACTCGATTCCGCAAACAGTAAACTAGATGAATCCTCGACCGCGCACGGTCGAAATTTATGCCTCCGCCATCACGCAATCAGAAACATATGTCCGGCTTGTTCCATGCCATCAGAAATCAAAAACATTTTACAAATTTTGGGCACTGCAACATTTGACCCCGTGAACCCAAAATCTCATCCGTTCTTCCTCACATGCTTATACATAATTGAGCTACACACTGTAAGTTTGAAAGAAATTGGTTCACTTTTTCTGTTATAAGTTATAACAATTATGAGTTATATCAGTTGACATTGTACAAGTTTTCTGCCCGGTGACCTTTGACCTTTGACCTTTGACCCACTGAACCCAAAATCTAATCAGTTCATCCTCACATGCTTATACATACTTGAGCCAGGTTTGATCAAAATCTGTACAGCAGTTCTTTACCTATTGCCGTAACAAGCTATTTTGGGTGATTTTATACAAGTTTTTTTTTAGCCCTGTCACCTTTGACCTTTGACCCATTGAACCCACAATCTAATCAATTCATCCTTACATGCTTATACATACTTGAGTCAGGTTTTATCAAAATCTGTACAGCAGTTCTTTACCTTTTGCAGTAACAAGCTATTTTGGGTGATTTTTTAACAAGTTTTGTGGCCCTTTTGACCTTTGACCCATTGAACCCAAAATCTAATCAGTTCATGCTCACATGCTTATACATACTTGAGCCAAGTTTGGTCAAAATCCGTCCTGCAGTTCTGAACTTATTGCGGTAAAAAAGTCCGGACGGACGCATGCACGGACTCACGGACGGACGGACGGACGGACAACCCAAAAACATAATGCCTCCGGCACCACCTTACGGTGGCGGAGGCATAAAAATGTTGGTGATCCTTCATTTGAAATATGAAATTGATCCATTTTTTAAATGAATTCATGTCCACAATACATGAGTTCTCCATGTTTGGTGGAAATGAAAACTTTGGAATAGATACTCCAATTTTTTTTTTTTTATTTTTTTTTTTTATTTTTTTTTTTTTTTACAGTTTGTTCATATTTTTATTCATTCCCTGACAGAACATCAATATAGGGGACAATGCCTAATCTCCTAACCTTTCACATGTACATAGAAAGCACACGAGTCCAAGTTTCCAGCTTGATCTATAGATGTATAGGTCACTCTGTTGCTGCCAATAGGAAAGTGATCTCCTGATTGGAAATCGGATGTCAGTGTCTGGTTGCCAGAGTTATCTGTAGCTGAAGGTGGTGTCCAGGTGACTGAAGCTGTAGGATTACCAATGTCTGTGTTCAAACTCTGATTAGTTGGGCAGCCACTGATCACCGGGTTCTCATCGTCTATTGGAAAATATACAGATACAAACTTGTAATTAAAAAGAAGCGTCCTATCTAGATAATTTGAACTTATGAAAGGGTGTATAAGTGTAAACCTATTTCTACATGACCAATCAAGCCCTGTGACGTTTGATTTAGATGTTGCAATTAATACATATTTTTTATTGTGTTACTGACAGGACATGGAAACAATTGTTACAGTCCCTGAGATCTATAAAATGTCTTCGGACTCAGCCTCATGCTACATAAACTCTGCGTAGACACAATGAATGTATTTCTAGATTTAAACAATGGCTCCAATCATAGCCAAGTTTAAATTTCAGGCTCGTTCATTGGACCATTTTAAAATACGCACTTGGTCTAAAAAAAAGGGGGGGGGGGGGGGAGAAAACAAAATCCTTTTAATTCAAGGTGACCCATTTTGTTAAGAACTCGTGTCCATGCTTCATTGTATTTGAAGAAGATTGCATGACGACAATTACAAAGTCATATCACGTGACTAAAATATCTTTAAAAAGTATTATAAAATAGTAATGCAATGTCCTGAGATCCTGCGGCATTGTCCGCTGGTGATGTTGGGGTTCCCTGAGGTACTTATGGGGTTCTGTGAGGTGGGCCTATTCTCTGTGTTGTGGTAAGGTAATCCCTTGGTACCTGCAATTATTCTTGGGGTACCTTGAGGTAATCTCGACGTACCACATGCTTCTTTGAAGCGCCATTAGGTATTCTTGAAGAAGAACCCTGACATATTTTTTTTTGAAGTAGCATGAGGCACATTTGAAGTACCCTGAGGTACTCATGACGTACGGTTAGGTAATCTTGATGTAACTTGAGGTACTTCTGCCGTATTCTGAAGTACTCCTGCAATTTTCTGAGGTAGTAATAAATTATTCTGACGTAGAAAGGCAGTATTCTGAGGTAATACTGCATTACTACCGCAGCACTTGTTTTTTTACTGGGACATAAAATCAGCGTAGACACAATGGATGTACTCCTACCACATACTTCTTTGAGGTGCCATTAGGTATTCTTGAAGAACCCTGACGTACACATGAAGTATCCTGACATATTTTTGAAGTAACATGAGGTACGTTTGAAGTACCGTGAGGTAATCGTCACATACATTTAGGTAATCTTGATGTAACTTGAGGTACTTCTGTCGTATTTTGAAGTACTCCTGCATTATTCTGACATAGTAATGCAGTATTCTGAGGCAATACTGCATTACTATTGCAGTATTTTTTTTTACCAGGGCATAAACTCAGCGCAGACACACTGGATGTATTCCTACCACATGCTTCTTTGAGATGCTACGAGTTATTCTTGAAGAACCCCGACGTACACATGAATTATCCTGACATATTTTCCTAGTAACATGAGGTACGTTTGAAGTACCCTGAGGTATTTATGACGTACAGGTAGGTAATGTTAATGTAACTTGAGGTCCTTCTGTCGTACTCTAAAGTACTCCTACAATATTCTGAGATAGTAATGCGTTATTCTGACATAGAAATGCAGTATTCTGAGGTAATACTGTATTACTACCGCAGTACTTTTTTCCTAGGAGATAAACTCAGCGTAGACACAATGGGTGTATTCCATGTGCGCACCCAGGATTTTGATACCCGGGGGTCTGAGCACAAATCTGACAAGCAAAAAAAGGTCATTACCTAAATTTTGGCGCCCCCTATCAGCAATTCAGCGCCTCCCTTTCGACGATTTTGCGCCCCTATTAAGGTCTTGTCCCTTTTTCCTTTCACATTTTGTCGCCCCCTTCCACCTCTGGCAAGGGGGGCTAGTGCCCCTGCCCCTCCACGGTGCGTGCATGTATTCCTAGAGTTTTAGACAATGATCTACACCATAGGCTAGTTTAAATTTCAGGCTCGTTCATTGGACAACTTTCAAAATATGCACTTGGTCTTAAAAATAAAGAAAATCAATTTGTATGACGACAATATTGACTTCATTTTTTAGTACAATATCCATTCATTGGAACTAGGGATTTTTAGAAAACCCTGTGAACTGGGCTTGATATTTTTGACTAGTTTTACATGCATTCTAAATTTTAACTTCTTGAAACTCCTACATTACGCAAGTGTGTCAATGCCTGTTTATCAAATCTCTTTTCGGGAGATTTTTAAGGTGCTGAACGATTTCAAACATCGATTCAAGAAGTTGAAGATTTATTGGCGATAAAGAATCACCTTTAACGCTACTAACCTTTCACCTCTACAAAGAATGTGCATGTAGCTCTATTGTCCGCTGGATCTGTTGAGGTGTAGGTCACTGTGTTGTTACCAATAGGAAAGTGATCTCCAGATTGGAAATCGGATGTCAGTGTCTGGTTTCCAGAGTTATCTGTAGCTGAAGGTGGTGCCCATGTGACTAAAGCTGTAGGATTGCCACTGTCTGTGTTCACAATCTGATTACTTGGACAGCCACTGATCACCGGATTCTCATCATCTATTGAAAGGAAATACAGATTTACTTGATAAATCAAGTTACTTTAAATTGTCACAGTCAATGAATTTGTCAACGTATTTCAGCTATTTACAATCATAAAAATACTCTGAAATGTTTTTTTCCCCCAAACAATCCATAATTGCCGTATTTGCTGCACTTCAATGTTAATCACTTAAACGTCAGTCACATAGAAGTCCGGAAGCAACACGATTCAACACGACTCTCTGTTTGCAGGCAGCTAACTGTGGATGGAACAGAGAGTCGTGTTGAATCGTGTTGCTTCCGGGCTTCTATGTGACTGGGGCCTTACCAAATCCAACAAGATATTACAGAATATTTTAAAGAACAATAAAACCTAACAGCACAAAACAAGACAAGACAGATATCAGTGAACGGCATAAAATAATTAATTCCTGTTTTATATGCCGGTATACTATATTATATGGGCCAGGTGAATCATATGCCACGATCTGTTTTGTGTTTGGTGTCTGGTTGATTTGGTTGGTGTTATAATCCCTTCATACTACGTAACTAATAGACAATGAGGAAACATTTTCAACACTTTACTCTACAGTTCTATGTGATTTAGAATTGTCTACAAAACCTCAGAAGTTTATCTACTCTAAAACACAAACTTAGAAAAGCGTTGTTATCATTATATGACCATCAAAATTGTGTTTGTTTTTGTGTATTTTATTTCCCAATGAAAGACATATCACCTGAAATAAAATAAACATATTTCAGACGCTTATACACATAAAAAATTAATAATGTTACTGGTGCATCAATGTATATACCCCCTTTCAATGCATGTGAACAACAATCATATATCTATTGACAATTTTTTCTTCACAAAAGCCGAATTCATTGTTTTGCTGGAAAAAATAAATTTCGCAATAGAAACAGAAATACAATTCAGAAATTCTACCTGATTCACAATGATGACCACTAAATCGGCGGAGACAATTACATGTGTAGTTCACATCCTGCTCCACGCATTGCCCATCATTCTCACAGGGATTCTTAAAACAATCTGAATATATGAAACAAAATCAAATGGAATAAAGCAACAACAAAATTATCTGAAATACTACTACTAATGATGATGATAAGAATAACAACAATGATAATGATTATGACAAGTTAATGAATAATTCAATTTAATTCAATTTAACATATACCGTAGTGTTTTTTTTTCATTCAATAAATTTTTGTTACTGATACAAGCTAGCAATTTACAAACGTAATAAATTTTTTTTCAATTCAATTGCTTTTTTTTCATTCTAAAAAATCACAATACATTTTAATATACAGTATACTTATAAAATTCACAACATAGTTAGGTAATATATATTAAATATAAATGACAAACATAAAATTAAAATGGTGGGATACTCTGGAGAAGCAAAAGCTTATGATCAGAGTCCCAAAGTGGCTACAAATTTAATTACGAATCACTCATCACTCACTAAGCACACAACACAACTACCCATAATCATTCACGCGTAGGAGAGAGAGAAAGAGAGAAAGATAAGAGGAGAGAAAAGGGAGAACAGAACAAAGATGGAGTGAAATGAATAGAGGATATGAGGTGGAATGTAAATGTAAGGAGAGAGGAATGTCAAAGATATAAGAGAGGGGGATTGAAATATACATGAATATCTACTCATTTTGTAAAGCCACAAGAATGTCATTGAAATATTTTTTTAACATAAAGCTTTGAATTTCGATAAGGTACTACTTTGCTGAATGTTTACATCAAGATCGTTCCATTTTTTAATACAATTAAGACGGAATGAGTTTAAGGCTAATGTAGAAGACACCTTGGGTTGATGATACATGTTACATTGACGAGTGTTATAAGAATGTACTGATGCGTTAAGAATAAACATGTTATCAAATAATTTTGGGAGGACACCAAAATGGTATTTAAACATAAAAATCAGTGTGTTCATAGATATCAAATTATGGATAGGCAAAATATGTAAATCATAAAATAATTGTTTGCTTTTACAATTGAATTGAGACAGAGAGATTAGTCTAATTGCTCGTTTCAGTAAACAGATTAATTTATCAAGATAGCTTTTATAAAAATTACACCAGACCATATTACAATAAGTTAAATGAGGCAAAATTATACTATGGTACAGAGTTACTAAAACGTTACGGGGTAAATCATATTTGAGCTTGGAAATGATTCCTATACCTCTGGAAACTTTTGAACAAACATTTGATATATGGGGTTTCAAGCAAAGAAGTTCATCAACCACGATACCAAGAAATGGGATATTAATGACACGTGATATAATATGGCCACCAACTGAAATATTATTTAAATCAGGTGGAACAGTCCTACCCCTTGTTCGGAAAATTATATATTTTGTTTTGTCAAGATTTAATGACAACTTGTTACAGCAAAACCAACTGTATAATAAAAAAAAAAAGAGTACCGGTAGTACAGTACATGGATTGATAATATAGTGAATAAGTCGAAGGAAAATGGCGCAAATTTCTCCTCGCTTGCTTATAAAACATGCCTGTCACATAGGTGAACAAGTTAATATTGTGATTTGAAATTAGAGTAGTCCTTTTCCCCTCTTTCGACTGCTTGTATGCCAACAGGACTATCACTTGGCACTGTAACAATTTTCTTCTCACATCTTGCTGACTCTTCCTTCCCTGGCCCAAAGCACCTTTATCTATGAGGGTCCTAAATTGTGGAACTCATCTACAGAGTATATAAAGAGTACTCCTTCCTTATATGTATCTTTAAACGAATTAAAACATTATTATTCTTAAAATAAAATAAAATATATTAAACATTAACCCATATACCACACCGACATCTAAATCTAAAATGTATTTGTATATCCGTACACACATTTTTTGATCACTTGGATAGAATTTGCTTATTCCATTCCCCCTTTTCTCGTGTAGTTCTCTTAGTTTTTATGAATATTTAAAATGTCCACTCATTCCAGTTACCAGTTTAGGCCTATTTTTTTTTTTTACTTGTATGTCTGTCTCTTTGTCTGTCTGATGATGTGATGATGAATTTAGATTTAGCAGCGTTTCTCATTCAATTTTGAATTACGCCAAGTCTTACAATTTATGTCTTCGCAGGCTTGCTATTGCTAGTGCTCATTGTCTTTCGCTTACTATTTTAATTTCTTTACAAGTGTTATGTTTATTTTTGTAATGTACCAAACTGTATTTGTAAAATGTCTATGTTTTCTGAGGACCCATATCTTACAAGTTTTTACTTTTAATGGGTTACTCCATTTCCATTGATTTTATAACAGAAAACATACAAAATTTCATGTCATCGAATCTTCTATGTAGAATTTGATATTTATGTTTGAATTATGTTGTCAATAATAATAATAATAATAATGTCATTTGTATAGCGCCTAATCCACTCTGTGAAGTGCTCAAGGCTCAAGGCGCAATTTCTTTTGTAAATTTTGTTGATGTCTTAATACCAGTGTATCATTTTGTATCAACATTGTTTGTGTATATTGTTTTTGTTGTGATTCATATGGAGGTGAAATATGGAGGTGAAATTAAATAAAATTGAAACTTGAAACTCTGTAATGTGTCAGACAGTGTTTAAATTGTTGCATACCTGGTACACGGCAGATTCGATGTTCTGTCTTGGAGTTGCCGTGCTGGAGTTCTACAAATCTTTCCAGAGCTGCAGGCAGATTTGTCATAATCTTGGGTACCAGCTCCACCTTGCAACCGTTGAACACTATTTTATTGCAGGTAACGTGAACACATCCTTTGTATATAAACAATAATGATTATAAACATTAAAGCGAATATCGAGTACTTGCAAAGAACTTCAATTTGGAAAAATGAATGATTAAAATAATCTTATGTTACAAACAAAGCACAACGTGACTTGTATAGACAAGGGAAAACTAATATGATAACCTCAAACCGGTTAAAAGCGAAATTATGTCATTCTCCACGTGCTCTGTCCACCGCAGCAAACACAGGAAGCAGCGCGTGGGACTGGTATAAAATCTGTTGGCCCGACATGGCCCAATTTTGACCCTTTATTTACACATTTCTCTGCCATTATACATTTCCTTGCAAAACACTTTGGCACATATTATTTATTCATAGTTCTGAACATTCTTCTCACATTTTGTGCGATTCTGTGAACATTTATTTTATTTTTTTTAACAAATACCAGAATATATCTTTAAAAATGCTCCATCCAAGATTTGCTTTAAAAAAAGACTAAAATTCTATTTACTGAGTAAATATACCTCCAATTAAATTGATATTTAGCACTTGTAAAATCTAATTCCCGTCTTTGTTTTGGTCATCTGTCTCTAAATCATAGTTAAACACAATTGGCAACATATTTCATTGATACGTATAATCCGTTGTTCTATGGCGTTGTATATTTCGTTGTTGTTTTTTTCCTCTCACTTTTTCTATACACTACTATTTTTATTTGCCCGCACATGGCGTAAATGAATTAAGTACGTAGCTTGGTAACACATAACCAAGCACTTTTATCCTTTTGTTCCTTACGTCTTCTTTTTTTTAATAAAATTATTTTGAGGGTACCTCACCATGCTCACCATGCAAGCTTCGGCTTTTCAGAGGACCCTCCTTTTTCACAGTGTTTTATTTTATATTTGTACGTCAAATCCAATTTAGATATTATTCTTCTTGTTTGTTTATGTGAAAATAATTATGATGTATTATTTTGTATTTGCAAAATTCTTTATTTTCCTTGTAAATCCTTGTAAATCTAAAATATTAATAATTATACGTTCTCATTTAGCGCCTAGCGCTAATTTAATCAGTCGTCCCTAAGCGTATTTGTCATGATCTTGGGTACCAGCTCCACCTTGCAACCGTTGAACATTATTTTCTTGCAGGTATCACATCCTTTGTATATAGACAATAACACCATCAGTTCTAAAAACAATTCTAACTAGTTGAATCCTCGACCGCGCATGGTCGATATTTATGCCTCTGCCATCACGCAATCAACAAGATGTCCGGCTTGTTACATGCCATCAGAAATCAAAAAACATTTTACAAATTTCGGGCACTGTAACCTTTGACCCCGTAAGCCCAAAATCTCATCAGTTCTTCCTCACATGATTATACATAATTGAGACACACACTCTAAGTTTGAAAGAAATTGGTTCACTTTTTCTGTTATAAGTTATAACAATTATGAGCTATAATATCGGTTGAATTTGTACAAGTTTTCTGCCCGGTGACCTTTGACCCAATGAACCCAACATCTAATCAGTTCATCCTCACATGCTCATAAAATACATACTTAAGCCAAGTTTGGTCAAAATCTGTACAGCAGTTCTGACCTTATTGCAGTAACAAGCTATTTTGAGTGTTTTTTAACAAGTTTTTTGGCCCTGTGACCTTTGACCTTTGACCCATTGAACGCAAAATCTAATCAGTTCATCCTCACATGCTTATACATACTTGAGCCAGGTTTGATCAAAATCTGTACAGCAGTTCTTTACCTATTGCGGTAACAAGCTATTTTGGGTGATTTTATACAAGTTTTTTGGCTCTGTGACCTTTGACCTTTGACGCATTGAACCCAAAATCTAATCAGTTCATCCTCACATGCTTATACATACTTGAGCCAAGTTTGGTCAAAATCCGTCCAGTAGTTCTGAACTTATCGCGGTAACAAGGTCCGGACGCACGGACGCACGGACGGACGGACGGACGGACAACCCGAAAACATAATGCCTCCGGCACCACCTTACGGTGGCGGAGGCATAAAAATCCTCTTAAAGCCCAATAGGCCGACGCATACTAAAACGCAAACTTGTGTGAGTCGGGCTTAAATAATATCTTCGGAAAGGAGATAATTAGAAATCAACAGAAATTATTATAGCTATGCTGACTGTCATGTTCTCGTGCATATAGTAAAGGCCCCAACACACCAACAGACCATTAGACAGCGCTCCTCCGCACATAAGGATGTTTAACACTTGGCCACTCACAGGGGAGATAGCACGTAAATATAGTGCCGTACTGCCGTGTTTGGTGTGCCCGGGCCTTTATTCTCTTGCATTAATATTCTCACGTTGCTCAAAATCAACTGCAAATCAACTACAACTTTGCACATTTTAACGCACATTTTCATTCACGCATGGTATGCGCATTTAACAAGATGCGCATGAAACAATTACTTTGATTGGCACGTTCCGATTAACAGCAACTTGCGATAAATTGCAACGTTTGAACAACACCTATCTTGCATGCGTATCACCTCTACAGAGCGTATTAAAAAACTTGTGATTATTTTTTATAATAATCATTTTTAACCTCTAAACTTTTAAGGGACACAAAAGTGATCCTAGAACTTGAAACTGCCAAGCGGAATCTCTATGTAAAACAAAAGTAGTCCTAAACATTCATGACTCTGGGCTGAAAAGAATTCATCATTCTGCAGCATTGTACAATGGATTGTTATGCTCAGGCAATTCTTTCTTCACTCTTTATTGATAGAACAGAGAGCTTTAGTGCAATATGCTCTGATTTTTCCTAGCATTTCCAATTTTACAGTGTATAACATACCTATTGTGATGTTTGACTGTATAGTGGGACATCCAGACGCCGTTGAGTTGAGTGGCGTTTTGCTTCCTGTAATGAAATAGATTAAATTAGATTGCTCCATTATTACCTAATTGATAGTGTAAGATGGCTATTTAGACATTTGGGTGATTCTTTGTTTCTTTCTATTCACCTTCGGTCTCCTGCTTTGGATTAACTGTGTTTACATTTTTTGGTTTCTATTCAGTCGAAGTTGGTATTTAAGTTAATTTGTGACCCTACTCCTCTCTCTCCTAATTTTATGTTTGCATACATTTCCTCTCCACTCTCAATGTCACCTTCATCTATATCCATTTTCAGGTCAGACCTCATTCCTTTCTATTCATCTTCATGTCTGACTGCCCTCTATGTCACGAACCTTAACATGCTCTGATTGGTCGAACCCCCTTGGTTATATTCTTTTTATTAGTTCTTGTTGATTGATTTGCATGTATACTTTGTTGTGTTTCGGTTTTTACAGTTTTGGTAACGATTAAGAAATGTAAATTTTACCGGATGTTTAAAATGACATAATTTTTATATATTTTACACACATATCTAGACAGAAGCATATCTATTTATGAACTGATTCTCCTTTAAATGTTGAATTTTACCATTAAATCATATTCAACGCCCTCTCTCAGTAATTGGGCAATATTTCCGATATTTGACAAAAGAATAATAAAAAGGTACACACAAAAATCGAATTCTAAAATGTTCATCTAATCCTGTGCATGAGAAGGTGTCCTTCATCTAAAAAGAATATATTGGTTAAGTTTGGGGGTACCCCAGATTGATTTTTTTTGCACATTTTAAGTTGTAGCTTTACCAAAACTCGTTCATTTTTCGCACAATCTTTGGTGCAATATATTCATCAGGGGCGGATCCAGCTTTTTATAAAGGGGGGGGGGGGGGG
>BQKZ01002084.1:43386-55073 GCA_036244855.1 Temnopleurus reevesii
CACCTACAGTGAACACGAACTCAATTTTGTTTTCATTATATTTTCCGAAAGTTTAAATGAAGAGGAACATTTCATATGTACTAGGGTACAATTTTTTTGCTTAATCTAAGATGCATAGATAAACATCCCATTAACTCACCTGAAACCATGGTAACAGCCAAAAAGAGGAGCAACAATTTGTCAGTGAAAAATTGCAAAAAATAAAAACATAAGAAGGAAACTATAACTGCATTCGTGTCAAAATGACATACAACAAATAATTGATAAATTTTGACAATCAAATACTTCATTACAGTTAAGAGGAAGGAAATTATTCTGATAATCACTGGAAACAATGCATAAGGTAATAGTAGAGGCTACTATGTAATCCCGCGCGATTTGTCTGTTAAAATTGATTTTTTTTTAGCTAACTTTGTTAATTTTGGGGTGCTGAATCCAAAAATCTTTGGTTCCGATTTTTCCGACCACGTCTTTAGCCGCCATTCTGAATTTTAAAATGGCCGCCATACAAAACCCATTTTTGGCCATATTTTGGGTCTTTCTACCCCAATTTTATTATTTTCTATTCAATTTCATTGATTTTGGAGTGCTTAATTAAAAATATCTGATTCCAGTCTTTTCCACCATGTCTTCAGCCGCCATTTTGAATTTCAAAATGGCTGCCATTGAAAACCCATTATAGGCTGTATTTCGGTATTTTTTTCACTGAATTCGTTTTTTATGCGTAACTTTGTCAATTTTGGGGTGCTGAATCCAAAAATCTTTGGTTCCGATTTTTCCGACCACGCCATAAAAAAAACATTTTTGGTCATATTTTGGGTCTTTCTACCCCGAACGTATTGTTTTCTGTCCAATTTTAATGGCTTTGTGGTGCTTAATCCAAAGTAATTGATTCCAATCTTTTCGACCATGTCTTCAGCCGCCATTTTGAATTTCAAAATGGCCGCCATTGAAAACCCATTTTAGGCTGTATTCCGTTATTTCTCCACTGAATTCGTTTTTATGTGTAACTTTGATGATTCTGGGGTGCTGAATTAAAAAAACTTTGGTTCCATTATTTTCGACCACGTCTTAGTCGCCATTTTTATTTTCAAAATGGCCGCCATAGTAAACCCATTTCAGCCATACTTTGGGTCTTTCTACCCTAAATTTGTTGCTTTATGTCCAACTTTGATGATTTTGAGATGCTGTATTGATAATGATTTGATTCCATTTTTTTTCAACCACGTCTTCAGCCGCCATTTATAATTTTAAAATGGGTGCCATAGAAAATCCGTTCGAAGCCTCATTTTGGTATTTCTACACCATTTTTATTTTTATTTCCCACTTTGAGGATTCTGGGGTGGTATGCTGAATTAACCTAAAAATACTGCCTCTTTATCATGTTTAGCATATAGCATGGATGACGACTGCTTAATGTTTGATTCAAAGCCCTTGTCAATTTATGAATCTAAAAATGTTTGTTTCCTATTTCGACCAAAATTTCAGAATACAATTTTTACGGTAAACCAATTTTTCTGGCAAACATTAGCAATGATGTTGATATGTAGATCTCGTGAGATTATTGTTTATAACGATGCATCTGACTTTCATTTCCGAACGTCGATATCTATAATGAATGTTTTTAATGTCCCAGAATTCAGATATGAAGCTCTTTACTGAAAAATAAGAATTTACGGCACCATTAATGCTCTGAGAGGATCATGAATGTTGTCTGGATGATCACTGAGAGTGCAACTACCACATAGCATGGACACCCTGGATCAATATAGATTGTTGTCTTTCGGCAAAAATTTCTTCAAAGAGATAGGTTAAGATGAATGCATATATAGGGGAGAAAGCTGTTTGAGAGTCTTTAGTAGAATTGTAGTCTTCAAAGCTGGTTAGAAACGTGTAAATTCGAATGTCTAACTATTAGGTCACAAAATATTGCACAAACAGTTTCTATCATGACAATTTTGAAAAGCAGAATAGTGGATTAAAGTGTGGTTGAAACAATTATATTAAAGATTTTGGGATTCAGCACCCCTTAATCATCAAAGTTGGTCATAATAAAACATAGTTGCAGCAGAAAGATACAAAATAAATCCGTAATGGGTTTTATGGCGGCCAATTTGAAATCCAGAATGGTGGCTGAGGGCACGGTTCAAACAAAATGAACAAATTATATTATTCCCCATGCTCAAAATATCAAAGTCAGTCAGGAAAATCAAATTTGGTGTAAAAGAAATATGAAATAGTGGCCCAACTGATGTTTTTTATTTGTACGTCGGACATACTGAAATTGAAAATGGCGGCTTATACCTGATCAGAAAAATCCAAGGTAATTTTTTTTAATCCAGCAAATGAAACTTGACAAAGTTGGTCAGGAAAATAAAATTCGGGTAGAAATAACCAAGATATGGTCCAAAATGTGTTTACTATGGCGGCAATGGCGGCAAATAATCAACCCTAAATCATTAAGATTGGACAAAGAGCAACAGATGCGGGGTAGAAAAACCCAAAATATGGCCTAAAATGGGTTTTCTATGGCGGCTGAAGACGGGGTCAGAAAGATCGGAACGAAATGAATTCAGTGTAGAAATACTGAAATATAGCCTAAAATGGGTTCTATATGGCGGCCATTTTGAAATTCAAAATGGCGGCTGAAAACGTGGTCGAAAAAGGTACAACTAAATATTTTTAGATTAAGCACCCTAAAATCATCAAAGTTAGACAAAAAACAACAAATATGGGGTAGAAAGACCCAAATATTGCCAAAAATGGGTTTTCTATGGCGGCCATTTTGAAATTCAAAATGGCGGCTGAAGACGGGATCGGCAAAATCGGAACCAAAGTTTTTCAGATTTAGCACCCCAGAATGATCAAAGTTGGACATTTAAACAATTAATTCAGTGTTATAATTCTGAAATATAGCCTAAAATGGGTTTTATATGGCGACCATTTTGAAATTCGAAATGGCGGCTGAATACGTGGTCGGAAAAGGTAGAACTAAATATTTTTGGATTAAGCACCCCAAAATCATCAAAGTTAGACAAAAAAAAACAAATTTGGAGTAGAAATGCCCAAAATATGGCCAAACATGGGTTTTCTATGGCGGCCATTTTGAGATTCAAAATGGCGGGTGAAGACGGGGTCAGAAAAATCGGAACCAAAGTTTTTTGGATTCAGCACACTCAAATTGACAAAGTTAGGTCAAAAAATCATTTTTAACACAAAAATCGCACGGCCGAGCCATTTTCTCGACATAGTAGACTGCACTAAATGGTTCTCTTGGATACAAAATGGGTATTTATGTTTCGTTGTAAGCCGTTATGATATTAATAGATGCAATAATAATGATAACAATAATGATAGTGATAATGATAATAACAAGAATAATGATTATTATTATCATTATTAATATAATATGGACTAGCCTTGAGGGAGACACAACATTTATGGCCCTGAGTAGAATTGTATTGCCCGAGTCGAAGACGAGGGCAATACGATTTTACTCAGGGCCATAAATGTTGTGTCTTCCGAAAGAGATAGTCCATATTGTTATTAACCAAATCAGATATCTAGAGCGAACACAAAATCCAAAAATGTAAATTTACCAGCATTTCTTACCAGCATTTCGCAAGAATAGAGGCAAGAGTTTTTTTGTCCACAGTTTCCAGATCAAGCTGAAGATTTTTCTACGCAATATATTCCTTCAGAATATTGGCTGTTTGTTTAGTTGCCTTCTTAGTATTTTCAGCATTCCTATCTTGCAAAATCCCATCGAGTTCGCTGTCATCGAACGAAGCAAACTTCTTCGAACTGGGCGCTGTTCACAAGGCACGTCGCGAGCTCAATGCACAAAAACTGCGCTGAATTTATGCACGATAAACCAATGGCAAAATTTAAAGTGGTTGCTCGCGAGATCGCGGTCCGCGTATTTCGCATGTGAATTTATTGCCCGCTGTTTTTACACACAAAATCCCATAGACATTTGACTGAGGGCAATAAAGGAATTTATGGACCGCTCTGTCTTTTACGGGGCAATAAAGTGTAAAAATCACATGGCTCAGATGTCTGATACGGTTAATAATATCACTTATTTGGCAAATTAAAAAACAAAACAATTGCAGTATAAGTTGAAGATACAACGATACAACATTTAGGCAAAAGAATAAATAATTAAGACCTGTAGTTGGTTTTAGAGGGCGTGGAAAAGGAGAACTTAATTTCCATAATCCGCAGGTTTTCCATCCCAACCCTCTGAAAGGGAATTGGGAGTAAATTGTGAGCAAAATGATACATCAAAATGACTATCCAAAATTAGTCAAATGTTTTTACATTGAAACGATAAGTGCTGTAAACGATAACAGGCATTTTTGTAATTATATAATTAATATGTAGTGATGATCAATACAATTTCATTAAATACATTTTATGTTCCATTGTCGATTAAGATCAAATATTGAATATGTTTAGCCAAATATATAAAGCCTCTTTCACCCCCGGCAAGTTCTAATGACATTAGATATATAATTAAAAAATCAAATAAACCAATGAAAAATAATATTAATAATAATAATAATAATAATAATAATAATAATAATAGTAATTATGATAATAATGATAATTTTACTGATTTTTTTTTAGAATATCTCAATGCAGTACTTAATACAATTTCTAAGGAAAATACATTTTTATATTTTTCTGTTGATTTCAATCTTAAATTGTTGAATGTTGATTCTTGCCCAAACGTTCGTGAATTTTTAGATGCATTCATGACTAGATAAATTTATCCTCTTATCTATACCCCAACTCGAATGACTCAAAACACTGCTACTTTGGTTGATAATATTTTTACAAACACTATAAATGATTTACATTCTTGCATTTTTGTAGTAAATGTTAGTGACCATTTTCCAGTATATTCTATCCATAGTCATTATATTAACAGACCAAATAGAGCATTTATCTGGCGAAAAGTCAACAATGAATTTATATGTAATTTTATTGTAAATATAGAAAGGATTGAATGGAATAATGATTACAATGATCCAAATCGTATGTACGACATTTTCGTAAACCAATTTTTGTATTTGTTTGATACAGTTTTCCTAAAACTAAAGTTAAATGCAAGCAGCGTAAAGATAAACCATGGTTCAATAATGATTTAAGAATTATGTGCAATAAAAAATATTTGCTATACAAGAAATATATCAAAAATCCTTCCATGTATAGAGAAAGAGCAACAGGTCTTATCGTAATAAAGTAAATTATACAGCTAAACATGTAAAAAATGAACATGATAAAAAAAAAAACATATTTCGGATGTAAGATACAATCTGAAAAAAACTTGAACACTATTAACAAAGCGATCGGAAAAGAAAACAACCACATTTCATTCGGACGTGCAAGTGTTAACAGTGATGATTATACAGTAGTTGATAATTATGATATCCTCAAGCATATGATTATCATTTTATTATTATATGTTTCTCGCCAAGGGCGGCGGAACCCGGGGGGGCAGGGGGGCATTTGCCCCCCCCCCCCCCAAAAAAAAAAAAATCCAGCATGAAAAAATGTGCCCTTTTTCCTTTGTGAAACGAAACTTCTTTTTCCCACTTACCAAATTAATATCATCTAATTATTTTGTAAAGTTGTGTTGCCATACTTTAAAGGGGCATTTTGCCCCTTTAACAATATATGTTTGCACCCTTTCAACTTACTTACTTGGCCCCTATGGAATTACAAATATGCCCTTCTTGTTTATGACGCACGTGCATATATTTTCCCTGAAGGTGTTTTGTGATTTAAGGCCCCGGTCACATAGGACCCCGGAAGCAACACGATTCAACACGAATCTTTGTTAATTTACAGTCTTCTGTCTCATAACAAAGAGTCGTGTTCAATCGTATTGCTTCCGGGGCCCTATGTGACCGGGGCTTATTTAAGCAAATACTTCGATACACTCAATGCCCCGTATTCTGATGTCAGGTTTAACTTAAACTTAGAGTTTAAATCTGTGGTTTAAGTATAGAAAGCCAAAAGAGGATTAAATCTATAATACTCGATGTTTAATTTACCAGCACATTTGGCACTCACAGTATTAAGAACTGTCTTGGAATAGAAATAGTTTTCTACATTATCAGAGCATGGGAAAAGAAAGCAGTTAACATAAGAGTTATACAGTTTAAATAAAGTTTTGGTACTTTGGGCTACCCATACTTAAACCACAGATTTAGACTCGAGTTTAAGTTAAACCTGATATCAAAATACGGGCCAATCACTCTTTTCTGTTATCGAAGTTAGACAATTACGGTATTCGTGGCGTCTTGCTAACCCACTGACTACTGGAATCGGGTTGTCTCAGCACACAGTTTATGGGTATGGCACAATTCAGTAGTCAATGGGTTAAAGAAGCTTGAGAGCTATCTGATCGATAGAAAACAGTTTTTTTTAATTCTGGATTAAGAGAGATTGGATGTGGAGTGCTCAACAAAAGATCCATTCTGGGCCCACTTTTTTTCTTATTTATATGAATGATATATGTAATGCCTCTAGCAATTTAAGCTGATGACACCAGTGTTTTCCATGGAAATGAAGATATTGCCACATTATGTTTAAAATTTGAACATTGAATTGCAGGCCCGGATCCAGGATTTTGAAAGGGGGGGGGGGGGGGGTACAGAAACCGTTGGCCGAAGGTGCGAAGTCACAGCGGAGGCCTCCCCAAGAAAATTTGTAATCGTAGATGAGCTTAGATGTGTTTTCCTGTCATTTTAGGGTCTTTTCATGGGTTGCTTCTCTGAGATCTTAAGTAGTTAATCTTATTAAGGGGAGAAATGGAGCAAAAATCACTCCTCTCCGAATTTTAGGAAAGGGGGGGGGGCACATGTCCCATATTCCCCCACTTAGATCCGGCCCTGAATTTAACAAAATTAGTGGGCGTCTCCGTTCAAATGAATTGATTCTAAATGTAAAGAAAACACGGTGTACAGTATATCTACAAATAAGAAAATAATTTTGATGATAATAGATTTTAAAATGGATAATGAGGAAATAAAGATGGTCCTTGGTGTTACCATTGATTAAAATTTGATTGGCATGAGCAAATAAATGAGGTGTGTAACAAATTTTCTAAAGTGTATAATTGTATAGATTAAAGTTTTTCCTCGTAATATACTATTAATGATACAATTATAACCCAACAATTGAACTACTGTGATGTTTCTTGAGCTTCTTCGGTGTTGAGATTATTTCGTTTGCAATAGAAAGCAATCCACATCGTTTAAATGTTTTTAATACTGCTGTTTTAATGTATTTGATTTCTAAGTATGCTGCACCTCTACCTCTCACTTAAAATCTTAATTTGATCTCTGAAGTGGTTTACTATGAAATACGAAATCCTCTATTTCACATTTAACAGGACAAATGCGGGTATCATTTTCGGTTTTTTATGTAAAGGACCAAAGGTTTGGAATTCCCTTTCCACAGGATTAAGATCAAGTCAATCAATAAATGTTTTTAAAAAGAATTTAAAGAAATTACTCTAAACAAATATGCGTAAATTTGTCGTGCTCTTTTCATCTTTTCATACTTTATGTTGTGTCAGTCCAGGGTTTGTTAGGTTTCTTTACGGTAATCCTTTAATTTTTTCCCTGCTTTTTTGTTGTTGTTGATATTTCAATCTGTACTTTTACACATAAACATGAATATGTTGTACTTGTGTTTATTTGGTGGCAGCATCTCATCAGACTCCATTCTCTTTAGCTGTCTCCTCATTCGATTTTATTTGTACATTTTACCTTGTATATAAAATATACACGTCATTGCTATTTTACTTTTGAATGAAATAAATACGAATTGAATGATAAATGCAATTTGTATAGCGCACGTATCCACTCTGCGGAATGTTCAAAGTATCATTATTATTGTATCACCCGAACAGTGGTTCGGAGGATACTATGGATTTAGCCTCGTCGCGCCACCGCCGCAGAGATTTCCTTGTGAACGCTCTACAGGTCCGAGTTCTTGTCCGATCATTTTCAAATTTGTTGTGAAGGTGTCTGGTGGATAGAGGATGAAGCCTATTGATTTGTGGTGTGGGGCGGCGTCCTTGTTGCCATGGTAACCATGATTTAATAGAAATAATTAATATTACCTTGTGAACGCTCTACAGGTCCGAATTCTTGTCTGATTTTTTTTCAAATTTAGTGTGAAGGTGTCTGGTGGATAGAGGATGAACCCTATTGATTTTGATGTGGGGCGGAGTCCTGGTTGCCATGGTAACCATGATTTAATAGAAATATTTAATATTACATTGTAAACGCTCTACAGGTCCGAGTTCTTGTCCAAATATTTTCAAATTTGGTGTGAAGGTGTCTAGTGGATAGAGGATGAACCCTATTGATTTCGGTGTGGGGCGGAGTCCTGGTTGCCATGGTAACCATGATTAGATAGAATTAGTTCATATGAAGTTGTGAACGCTTTACAGGTCCGAGTTCTTGTCCGATTATTTTCAAATTTGATCTGAAGGTGTCTTATGGAGGATGAAGCCTATTAATTTTGGTGTGGGGCGGGGACCTGGTTGGCATGGTAACCATGATGTAAAAAAATAGTTAATATTACTTTGTGAACGCTCTACAGGTCCGCGTTCTTATCCAGTCAGTCAAGTTTGGGAAGGTGTATTAAGGAAAAAGGATGAAGCCTATTGATTTTGGTGTGGGGCGGAGACCTGGTTGCTATGGTAATCATGATGTAAAGAAATAGTGGTATAACAACATACACCACCAACCTGGTTCAGTTGACAGTAATAAAACCCACAACAGTGCAATGCTGTTGGTTCGGGGGATACTGTGCTCGGCTGCGCAACTCGCCGAGCGCGCAATTTCTAGTTAAAGTACGTCTTGAAAACACTACAAACAGTATGATTTTTTAGGATATACTGTTATCTAAAAAACTGAATTCTTCAAACATTTTTTATGCAGAAACAAATTTACAGATACCATGAGAATGACTTATGTTCTCAGAAATCCCTCATGCTAAGTTCAAAGCATCGAAAAATAAGCCTCATTACATAGGACATGAATAGTTCGATTATATCCAACTTTCGAACCAGGATTCATGAATATTAACGTTTTAAATCTGGTATTTGACATTTTACGTTAGTCAGCTATCCTGTATTTAGGGCACGTAAGATAAACATACAATGTAAATGTAAATGTAAATGTCAGTTTGATAAAAGAGAATTATAATATAAAGTGTAAAAAATGAAGCCCGAATAGAAATTAAGCTAGATGGCATCGAGCTAGGACATGAATTACTTTGCAGCAAATTCAATCGTTCACAAAAAGATATGCTATTGTTCATAAAGTCGTTCTCTATTAGTAAGTTGGTTAAACATTGCTCTGGAGTTTAAAAAAAAAATCCTTAAAAATATCGATTTCAGTCTAGAGTCAAGAATAACGATTGGCAACTGGTAACAATGGATACCGTGGACAGTAGTTTTGTATATCCTTTTATCACAATTTTCTAACTGCACTTCAAATCATATTTCCACAATCGGGACTTTTCTGGCACAATATGGTTAAAGCACAAGCAAGACCAGTACTTTATTATGTACTCACCATCTTTTCAGTGTAAAGCTCCTAAATCTGGTAAAATGATGATCATCACCAAATATTCTCAGTGTTCACGCAGAAAATTAATTTAGCTCAGATTGTCTTTAAAAGCCGGTGACCAATATTTGCGAAGCCTCGCCAAATAATGTTGCAACTAGCTGCTTGCGATAAACGCAAGCAATTTATTTTGAAAGCCTTCTGCATGCGCAAAGGGCTATCGAAAGGGTTTTGAATAGAGTAAACGAAAACCCTGGAAATTGAGAAAGTTGATAAATGTGGCTCATTGCAAATCGAACGCGGTAGCCCAACCGAGATCGGTTTAAGGAATAAACTTTTGTGACGCGATCGCTGGTTGATAGAGCTATATTGGTCTAACGCGACAATTTTTTTTAAAATTATTTACACGATTCAGGATTAAGTGAATTGGATCTCAAGTTCTAAACCGTAAAATACAATTTGACAAAAATCATCAGAAAATAGCTACCATGCACCAGATGAAGAGTCGCCGAAAACCAATCACCAACCAACCAAACAAGCCCCGAACTCAAATAATTAGGAAATGATCTGTGAAATATAAGGTTACAGACCCGATGTTATGTTTCTCTTCTTGTATGATTATATATTGATAACACTTTCGCTGGAAATTCAATTTCGATACTGGCTTTGTTTTCTGCTTCATGTCGCGCGCTCATAGCGTGAGATGAGAAAGTTTTGCTTATCTATGCCACAGATCTGGATACCAATTCCATTATTTTAATGGCACGGTTAGAAAGTACTGTATGGTGCCTTATTGAAAAACCGACTCACACCTTTGCGTTTTTAGCCTGCGTCGGCGCAGCGTTTTGGGAAATTTTAAAAGCTCCCTGGACGCACACTCGAATCAGACGGTTGACTGGCGCTCAGCTTGCGTTCAACGTGCGTACACCGAGCGTCAGTCCTCATTATGACCAGCGTCTTCGAGCGTCAAGCCGGGAGCGTTTTTAATTTCCGAAAACGCTGGGCCGACGCAGGCTAAAAACGCAACGATGTGTCTCGGCCCGAACGCTGTTCCAGCGATTGGTCATACAAAAAACCCGAATAATTCATTATTATGATAGATGAATCCGACGACTCGTACTGACAAGGTCACCAATGAACAAAAGAGATAGAGGAGACCGGGGCTAGTTCGGTTAAGGGGCAAGTTCGTCACCTGCGTTTTTTTTCTAATAATCTCTACAGAGAATGAAAAATAAAATCATATCTACTATATGTCATGTGATCGACCCTGCGCCCACCAGCCTCTTATTCTTTTGAAATTTTACCTCGGAATTTGTGATTTTTGTCGAATTGAGTGAAAATTTGCCCATTTAAAAGTTACCATGAGTCTAGATACTTTAATGTTATCAACGTTAACTTAAAAGTACTATTTTCATCCTCAAATGTAATTTGCCAATCCGTTCCTCCCCTATTTAAACAGAGACACTTGATGAAAATGTGTGCCCACGCGGTTAGTTCGCCTTCCGTCAACGGGGCATGTTCGCCAAGGGGCCTAGGGGCTTTTTCGTCAATTTATTTCGCCCCAGACTTTTTGGCGACTTTTTCGTCAATTGTTGTTGTCCAGAGACCTGTAACATAAAAAGATGCCATTAATTTTGGAGTAAATCGGATCTCTTTTGTACACATTTTGCCATAGAATTACAATCGCTTGAAATGGTCGGAGCGATCCTCTCCTAGCTACTGTATTACTTTTTTTTTTTATGCCAACCCCCCCCCCCCGACATAGAAGTATCAGGGTTTGTGGACGATAAGACGTCTTAGCACGAAGAGAATAACAAATATTATTTCGCGCAATTGGCCCCAGACTTTTTCTCTCGTCAATTGTTGCTGTCCAGAGACCTGTAACATAAAAAGATGCGATTAATTTTGCGGTTAACGGATCTGTTTTGTACACATTTTGCCATAGACTTGCGATTAACATTTAGCAAGTTAAATTGCATCTTTTGGCCCATGATTTATTATCTGATGCGGCTGCAAAAAAATGTCCATATCGAAAAAGTAAAGGGTATTACATCCATCATTATTTTCAAATTCCTCTCAACCCCCCCC
>BQKZ01002084.1:62518-73731 GCA_036244855.1 Temnopleurus reevesii
GAAGTACACTCTAACCGACTCGAACTCTGGTCGTTAGGCCAAGAAAATTCCGAACTGTTCAAAAGCAGAATTCCAAAATTTTGAAAAAGGAGTTTTGGCTTAACTGCAGAAGAGGAGTCAGTTAAAGTTTGGTGAAAGTATCGGTGGGGAACCAAATCGATCAGTGCAAAGTAAACGATCACAAAATCACTTAGACGATTACAAAATCATAGAAACGATTACAAAATCATTCGGCAGGTGTGATTTTGTAACAAAATCAATCAATAGTAATAATTTTGTAACAAAATCAATCAATAGTAATAATTTTGCAACAAAATCATTTTTGCTAGTGATTTTGTAACAAAATCAACGCTGTTGGGCGATTTTGTAACCAAATCATTTAAGTCGAATGATTTTGTAACCAAATAATTTAAGTCGAATGATTTTGTAACAAAATCATGATTACAAAATCATGAACCCTTAATGATTTTGTAACAAAATTAAAACTGTCAATTGATTTTGTGACAAAATCTTTATGCTGATTGATTTCGTTACAAAATCATTGATTTTGTAACGGAAAACCATGGCGGACACTTGGCGCCCCATAACCTTCATGGTTTCACCAATCTTGTTCCAGTCAACCACCCAAGGAAAACAAAAAACGAGCCACTGTAGACAGGTGAACTCTACAGACAGGTTCTGTATTACACATTCTCATCTGGAGGGAACAAATCTATGTGGCCACTGTAGACAAGTGGTCACTAAAGAAAGGTGGCTGCAAAGACATGTTTAACTGTATATCGAGATTTCACCGCATTCATATAAAGATAAAGTGCACTAATAAAAGATCACAAAACTGCCAAAACCATTGTTCAGGTCCAATTGCTTAAACCGGTAGATCAGTTTTGGGAGGATGGCGCTTCAGATATTTAACTACATGTAGTTTGCGAGCTGCAGTAAAATTATTACAATAATACAACTTTTCAATAGCAAATTAGAGCATGTTCATAGTATGTTTGAATGACATCGACCTAGAAATGGATTAATTATCGCAAAATAAAAAATGACGATGCTGTCGCTCTCCCCAACACAAAATTCTTCACATACAAAATTAATGCGAACTCACACGCCGCATACAATACAACTGGTTTCTCAAGCGATTCTCCGCCGCTCGGGCCCTGTGCGATTTATTCAGCGCGACGTAGGCTAACGACTGATTGACATTCTCAAGGTAAAATACGCCAGAATACGTGCGAAAATCTTATTCTAATTTCGTACACTGTTATATTTAGGCAGCTCGTTTCACATCAATTTCTGCATCCCGATCATCACGAATCTATACCTTTGATACCATAAGAAAAAATTATGTTGATCTTCAATACAGTGGAATCTCATTAGGGAAATAACATTACAAACTCTTTTTTTTTTTTTTTTTTTTTTTTTTTTTTATATCTAAGTGATTTTTCAGTTTCCATCTCTTTGTATTCAATTGTATTTTTGCCTTGATATAAGAAAGGTTCAATGTACTGAGGTAATTTCTCTGATTTCGTCCGAAGACTCCATTATAATAAGTTCCACTGTAAATAACAAAAAATAACAAAAATTACAATGTGCAGTGCTAATCATTTTAACCCGCATTACAATTGAACAGAAAAAAAATTCCTGAAGACAAGAAGCTATTAAAGAAAATTGCTTATAGAAGCATTGAAATGTTGAAGTATTGAGAAGAAAAAAAAACATATATATATATCAACAAACACTTAAAAGTAATCTTGGATGACATGTAAGGCAACATGTATGTAGAAAAATAGACCCAACTTATTACTGTTAAATTTATTGACAAGAATGAAATAACACTACAACTAAGAAAAATTTCACATATGTTTGGAGTTGTCTTGAGTAGATATAAAATATAAATGTCAAATATTTATCAATACAAATGTCGAATATTTATCAAATATCCCTTGGATCAAAGCATAAAAAATTGTCGCAACGAGGGGTCGGTTGCTCAAGGCCGAGAAAATACATATTTACAAGATATATTTTAACACTGAGTTGTCTTCTTCGTATATCAAAGGGATGCTAGCGTGCTCGTTGCCAAAGTTTAGCCTTACTCATGGAATTATATGATATCTATATTTCAGCGAATATAATCATTTGTAATAACAAACAAAGTGCGGAATAATTTCCGGAATTAGACTACAGAAAAACTATATACAATGAATCATAAGCAATAGCATTGCTTATTATTCGATTTTCAATGAGGAAAACTGCTCCTTTGAATTCCACCTTGGGAATGCACGTACGCCCTTTGTCATTTCGGAAAATTGCTTTTTTTTCAATATCAACGTGCTGCATCATATAACCTGTTTATTCGTCTTATTTCCACAAAATAAAATTGGATAGCCAAAATCGGGTTACATGTTACATGTGTGTTTTAATGTTAATGATGATTTATTTAAAACACCCAGGAAAGTAACCAAGGAAAAATAATAATTGTACAATATGAGAATTTCACTTTAGGTTTTCATCAATCACTATTCCAAAATATCTTATAGTCTTTACTTGTTCAACTGGTTTGTCATCAGTGACTCACTGATTATTTAAAAAAAAATCATTTCTTTTGTCTTGTCAACAATAGAGAGATGATTTTGTCATACAATTTCTTAACATTGTTAAAAGAATAGTCTACCCCAAAATAATATTTCTTCAACAGAAGCAAACAAATCTGATGAACAGAACAACAAAAAAGTTTGAAAAAAAATCGGACAACTAATAAGAGAATTATGAATGTTACAAGTTTAGTCGAATTGGCAACTGATGACATCATATGTGCACAACTGACCATTTATTACATTCATATATCAATGTTCTAAAATATAACTTTTTTCTAACACAATATGATTCCCTTAAAACTTTAACTAATGGATATATTCATAATAGATTTGTAGATTATTTGTCTGTTTTTAGTAATAAAAAATACACCAACAATTTTGGTGCACCCATGATATCTTCACATTGGCAATTTTCACTCATTTGCTCATTTTGTCGGATCTTTAATTTTTTTTGTATTACTTGTCCGATTTTCTTCAAACTATTTTTGTTCTGGAAAATATATCATTATAAAGACACAACTTGCAACGAACTATGATCTTTCACAAATAAACCTGATTAGGAGAAAACAATATACATCATTCCATTGGTTATCACTATGTATTATGAAACAAATCCCTCCGTCACAGAAGGCCGAAATTTCGGGCCTGATATTGTCATATGTGAGACTTGAGCGATCAAACCACCTGGCTTCTTCGCGAGAGGCACCTGTCAACCCAACCAAAAAAAAACGATAACCTGCGTCCTCAGTCTGCTCGAGAAAGTTCTGTTCTTGCAAAGACCCGATTATGAAAGTAGAACGAGTAGCGCCCAAACTGTACCCATGGAAATAAAAACGAATAAACATTTCATCTCGTTTGCGTGACATTTTCAATCAGGTGTCAATGTTAACATGCTGCTACTTGTGCGAAGTGTCCCGATTAAAGTTTTTTTTTAATGTTGACAGGTATGCTACCTTGAAGGAAGTAAAATATATATAAAAACACAACTGGTAACGAACTATGGTCTTTCGCAGATAAACCCGCGTGTGTAAGAACAAGGTTCATCAGTCCATTGGTTAGAACTATATATTATGAAACAATCCCCTCCATCATTGAAGGAGTAAGTTCCGGACACGAAATTGTCATATGTGAGACCCGAACCATCAAACCACCTGGCTTCTTCGCGAGAGGCACCTCTCAGTCCAATCCAACAACCATACAGGTATGTTAGGTCTGCAGTCTGCTCGAGAAAGATCTGTTCTTGCAAAGATCCGATATAGACCAGATGAGCTCCTTGGTTGTCACAGTAGGAAATTGCACTGTTCTGGTTCAGACGGCTGGTGCTGAAATAATAGCATGACCCGTTGTACTTTATCCATGGAGGTTCATAACCTGAAAAATTATGGATTCAACAATTAATTATTTTTAACCAAACAAGGGCGTCCCTGTGTTTCAAACAATGAGGGATCTGCCGATCCCTGGACAAGAACAATTAATAAATGAATAAATGAATATACTAATAAAAAGGAGAATGATGGGCGAAGAAACAGTCAACACTACAACATTAGCTCAGTAAAAAAAAAAATGGGTGGGGGCCCCTATTGATTTGAAGACGTGGAATTGCGTGTGTAATCATTTCCCCCTCTATTTCAGACGGATTATTTTTTTTAAACGAGGCAATTATTTAAATAAGAATTGTCGGATGCCAAAATAGGGAGAAACAGACTTGAAATTATGTTTTCAAGATGTTTTAAATCGCATTTCAGCCTGTCTAGAATTAAAAAAATTTCAGTACCATTTTCTCGCACCATACTGAAATGACAAGCGAGAATTCCTAATGATGTTGTGATTTTGTAAATAGTGGGTATCAAAAGTGATTTTTCCTCGCTCATTCCGCGAGTTAAACAAGTTTTTACCCAATGCTATACAAAAATGCCTTGGGCCATGTTGGGGGAAAAGTGCATTAGTATGACTAATATTAGTATTGTTATAAATGATGCTAAATTTATTTCTTTACCCCCCCCCCCAAATCTGTCTAAGTTTCACTTACAGCAAAGTACTTCAACTGATCACAGATTTGCAATCGTGTACTCCTTTCCCTCCAGTTGGTGAGTAATGGGAGAATGCAGAGGGAGGTGTTGTTGGTCATAAGACTAAAAAGAAGTGTTTGGATGCCCAAAGATGACCTTTCAAAAAAAAATTATCATTTGACCAGATTTCATGTAGAAAATTATACTTAGAATGGGATTAAAAACACCAAAATGTCTGTCATGTTTTTCATGTTTTATTTTGTAGTTTCACTGCAAATGACTTTTCAGGTTGTATTTCTCATGTTTTCCTTTAATTTTACTGTGATTTTTTTTTATTTGGAGGGAAAAGCAAAATAGGTTCAGGTCTAGCAATTTTCAAAGGTTCGGTCAATCGATGGCATCCAAACATATTTTTTGCCTAATCAGTGAGTCAGAGGTGTATGGGGGGATGTCGATTCCACAATTAATGCCCACAAATATTGGGATTCCTATTATAATAGGTCAACCGCAAATATAACATAATTCAAAATTATGATAATTCAATAAATGCAAAAATCTAATGAACATAAACCCTCCTAACCTCTCACATCTGCATAGAATGTGCATGTAGCTGTATTGCCCGCTGGATCTGTTGAGGTGTACGTCACTGTGTTGTTGCCAATAGGAAAGTAATCTCCAGATTGGAAATCAGATGTCAGTGTCTGGCTGCCAGAGTTATCTGTCGCTGAAGGTGGTGTCCAGGTGACTAAAGCTGTATCATTACAACGGTCTGTGTTCAAACTCTGATTAGTTGGGCAGCCACTGATCACTGGATTCTCATTGTCTATTGGAAAAAATACAGATACAAACTTGTAATTAAAAAGAAGCGTCTAATCTAGTTAATTTCAACTTATGAAAGGGTGTATACGTGTAACGCTATTTTCTGAGGTCATTTCTACGAGACCAATCAAGCCCTGTGAAGTTTGATTTAGATGTTGCAATTAATACATATTTTTTATTGCGTTATTGACAGGACGTGGAAACAATTGTTACAGTCCCTGAGATCTATAGAATGTCTTCGGACTCAGCCTCATGTTACATAAACTCTGAGTAGACACAATGAATGTATTTCTAGATTTAAACAATGGCTCAAACCATAAACAAATTTAAATTTCAGACTCGTTCATTGGGCCGCTTTCAAAATACGCGCTTGGTCTAAAAAAAAAGGGGGGGGGGGAAATACAAAAAAAAAATTCATTCAAGGTGACCCATTTTGTAAAGAACTCGCTTGCATGCTTCATTGTATTTGACGAAGCTTGCATGACGACAATATGACTTTGTAATTATTACAAAGTCATATCACGTGACTAAAAATATTCAAAATAAGTATTGTAAAATAGTAATGCAATATCCTGAGATCCTGCGGCATTGTCCGCTGGTGATGTTGGGGTTCCCTGAGGTAGTTATGGGGTTATGTGGGGGTACTTTCTGTGTTGTGGTTAGATAGTCCTTTGGTACCTGGAGTTATTCTTGGAGTAACTTGAGGAATTCTTGGGGTACCTTGAGGTACTCTTGATGTACCACATGCTTCTTTAAAAGAAGAGTCTACCCCAAAATAATAACTTTTTAACAGAAGCAGAAAAAAAATTGGTGAGCAAAGCAATTAATGTTTGAAGAAAATCGAACAAGTAATAACAAAAAATATGAATTTTTAAAAATTTGAAAAAATGGGCAAATCAGTGGAAATTTCCAGAGATGTTGCCAATTTGATGACATCATGGGTGCACAACTAACCATTGTTTTCATTATAAGTATGGTGCAAAATTCCTCATTTTGATAGAAAGTTGCGAAGTTTGTATCAATATAAACATGCAAATAGTGAATCTACATATCTATCATGAAGATATCCTACGGTTAAAGTTTTGAGGAAATCATATTTTTTGGGGAAAAGGTAACATTTTATGACATTGATGTGAATGCAATAAATGGTCAGTTGTGCACCTATGACGTTACCAGTTGCCAATTTGTCTAAATATATAAACATTCATAACTTTCTAATTAGTGGTCCAATTTTTCTGCACCTGTTGAAGAAATATTATTTTGGGGTAGACTCTTCTTTTTAGGTGCCATTATGTATTCTTTATAAACCCTGACCTACACATGAAGAACCCTGACATATTTTTAAGTAACATGAAGTACATTTGAAGTACCCTGAGGTACTCGTGACGTACGGTTAGGTAATCTTGATGTAACTTGAGGTACTCTGCCCCGGTCTTCTGCCGTATTCTGAAGTACTCCTGCAATATTCTGAGGTAGTAATGCATTATTTTGACGTAGAAATGCAGTATTCTGAGGTAATATTGCATTACTACCGCAGTACTATTTTACTTGGGCATAAACTCGGCGTAGACAAAAAAGATGTATTTCTAGATTTTTAGACAATGGTTCAAATCATAGGCTAGTTTAAATTTTTGGCTCGTTCATTGGACCACTTTCAAAATACGCACATGGTCTTAAGGAGAAAAAGGAAACCAAAAACTTATAGATGACCGATTTTGTAAATGAAGGACGTGCGTGCTTCATTTAACTATTGCAATGTGAATATAATATTTAAAGAATCAAGTTCACTGTAAAAAAAAATATAACATTTAAAGAATCAATTTGACTGTAAAAAATATATATATCAATTTGTATAACGACAACATTGACTTCAGTTTTTCGTACAATCTCCATCCATTGAAACTATGGCTTTTTAGGAAAAGCCTGTGAATTGGGCCTAATATTTTTTGACTAGTTTTACACGTATTCCTAACTTTTAGCTTCTATTAACTCCTACATTAAACAGGTGTATCAATGCCTGTTTATAAAATCATTTTTGGAAGATTTTTAAGGTGATGAACCATTTCAAAAAGTTAAAGAATTATTGGCGAAAAGGAATCACCTTCAACACTACTGACCTTTCACCTCTACATAGAATGTGCATGTAGCTCTATTGCTTGCTGGATCTGTTGAGGTGTAGGTCACTGTGTTGTTACCAATAGGAAAGTAATCTCCAGATTGGAAATCAGATGTCAGTGTCTGGCTGCCAGAGTTATCTGTAGCTGAAGGTCGTTCCCATGTGACTAAAGCTGTAGGATTGCCACTGTCTGTGTTCACAATCTGATTATTTGGACAGCCACTGATCACCGGACTCTCATCGTCTATTGGAAGGAAATACAGATATATTTGGTAAATCAAGGTACTTTAAATTTTCGCAATCAATGAATTATCAAAGTATTTCAGCTATTTACAATCATAAAAAAATACACTGAAATGTTGGGTTTTTTCCAAACAATCCATAATTGCCGCTGCACTTTAACATGCCATGTGCGTAAAGCTCCTTTCTTAGACATTCACTGATGACTAGATTCTCAGCACTGGGCTTTTGCTTTACAACACGAACACTATTCAAGACAAATCTATGGGAAGCCATTGTGAAGAAAATGTTCTCTGGCCTTATACAGGCTACAGTATTTCTATTAAAAATAACAACTTTTATAGAATACGTAAATGATCGCTTCGGAAGTCCACAAATATTATTCCATCAAATCAAATTCATTTCATTACACATTTTCATAAAACACACAAAAAACCATATCGGCTATATACAACGGATTGATAATATAATATAATATAATATTATGTCATATGGGCCAGGTGAATCATATGCCACGATCTGTTATGGGTTTGGTGTTTAGCTAATTTGGTTGGGGTTATTGGTCCACAGGCATTATGGTGGGTTCTCAGAATACCTCACGTATATTCTATATATAATCCTTTCATACTACGTAACTAATAGACAATGAGGAAACATTTTGGACACTATACTCTACATTTCTATGGGATTAGGAATTGTCTACACGACCTAAAAAGTTCATCTACTCTAAAACACAAACTTAGAAAAGCGTTGTTATCATTATATAACCATCAAAATTGTATTTTATTAGGTTATTTTCTTTTCAAATGAAAGACATATTACCTGAAGTAAAAACAAACATATTTCAGACGCTTATACACAACAAAAAAGTAATGATAATGTTACTGGTGCATCAATGTATATACCCCCTTTAAATGCATGTGAACAACAATCGTATATCTATTGACAATGACATGTTTTTGCTTTACAAAAGCCGAATTCATTGTCTTACTTGAAAATTAAATTTCGTATTTGAAACAGAAATACAATAAAAAAATTGTACCTGATTCACAATGATGACCACTAAATCCGCGGAGACAATTACACGTGTAGTTTACATCCTGTTCCACGCACTGCCCATCATTCGCACAGGGATTCATAAAACAATCTGAATATATGAAACAAAATCAAATGGAATAAAGCAACAACAAATTATCCAACATACCAATAATAACGATGTTAAGAATAACAACAATGATAATGATTATGAGAAGTTGATGAATAATTCAATTCAATTCAAGATAACAGTGTTTTTCCTTCAACAACAAAAACAGATTAATGATACACAAGCTAGCAATCTACAATCGTAATTAAAAAAAAAATAGAGTAATTAGTACATGGATTGATAACAAGTCGAAGGAAAATGATGGAAACTTCTCCTCGCTTGCTTATAAAACATGGCTGCCAAATAAGTAAACAAGCCAATATTGTGATTTGAAATTAGTGTAGTCCTTTTCTCCTCTTTCGACTGCTCGTATGCAACCAGGACTACCATTTGGCACTGTAGCAATTTTCTTCTCACATCATGTTGACTCTTCCTTTGCTCAAAACACTTTTTTATCTATGAGGGTCCTAAGTTGTGGAACTCATCTACAGATAATATAAAGAGTTCCCCTTCCTTAAATGTATCTTTAGAAGAATTAAAACATTGCTATGCTCAAAATAAAAACAAAATATATTAAACATTAACCCATATACCATACCGACATCTAAATTTAAAACGTATTTGTATATACGTACAAACAGTTTTGTATCATTTAAATAGAACTTGCTTATTCCATTCCCCCTTTTTCTTGTGTACTTCTCCTACTTTTTAATAATATTTGAAATGTCCAGTCATTCCAGTTACCAGTTAAGAAATTTTTTTAACTGTATGTATGTCTCTCTGTCTTTCATATGACGATGAATTTAGATGTAGAGGCATTTCTCATTCAATTCTGAATGACGCCAAGTCTTATTATTTATGTCTTCGCAGGCTTGCTAGTGCTAGTGCTCATTGTCTTTCACGTACTATTCTAATTTCTTTACAAATGTTATTTTTATTTTTGTGATGTATGAAAATATATTTTAAAATGTCTTTGTTTTCTGAGGGACCCATATCTTACAAGTTTTTACTTTTTAAAAGGGTTACTCCATTTCCATTGATTTTATTACAAAAGCAACAAAAATTCAATGTCATCAAATCTTCTATGTACAATTTGATATATATGTTTAAATTATGTTATCAATTTCTTTTGTAAATTTTGTTGATGTCTTAATACCATTGTATCATTTTGTATCAACATCGTTTTGTGTATGTTGTTGAAAACTTGAAACTCTGTAATGTGTCAGACAGCGTTTAAATTGTTGCATACCTGGTACACGGCAGATTCGACGTTCCGCCTTGGAGTTGCCGTGCTGGAGTTTTACCAAACTTTCCAGAGCTGCAGGCAGATTCAGTGTCACAGGTTTGGGTACGAGCTCCACCTTGCAACCATTGAGCACTATTTTATTGCAGGTAACGTGGACACATCCTTTGTATATAAACAATAATTATTATATTAATAATTATACGTTCTTATATAGCGCCTAGCACTAACTTCATCAGTCATCCCTAAGCGCTCTACAATGTAGCAGAATTACCCTGGCTTTAGCAGTGCAGCTGTAAGGAGCGCTGCATTTCAAGGAAACAAAATTCTTGCCAGGTACCCATTCACTTTACCTATATGTCGAGTATAGCACAATGTGGATAGATTTCTTGCTGAAGGAAATTACCTTCATGGTTGGGATTTTAACCTGCGACTCTCTAAGGCGAGAGTCTAAACCATTAAGACACCATCAGTTGCAAAATATAATTCTAAAACTCCTCTTAAGGTCGACACACACTCACACGTTGGTCACAGTGGATTGGCGCTTGGCGTATATACATGCTCATTAAGCGCAAGCCGAATGTCAATCCACCGTCTGATGTGCGTATGTTGTGCATCTTTGGCCCTATTGCATAAAAAATTGCGTTTAAACGCAACTCAGAAAATTAAATGCAAGTCCTAAATACGCGCCCCTGATTGGATGAAAATGGAGCGTTTTTACTTTTAGTCAGGCAGATATGTGGAAATGTTGCTCGGATCCGGCAGAAAGCGTGAAATTTGGCATATTGGGGTATTTTGAGGCGCTGATTTAAAAAATTGCCGGCCACAGACGATCCGAGCATCGGGTCGGCGGCCATTTTGAAATCCAAGATGGCCGCCATCTGAAAATGACCAATCGTGGTTTTCTCCCGTTCTATAGCGCATTGGGCACTGAAATTTGGTATATGTGGGTATTTTGGGGTGCTGATTTCAAAATTTTTCATTTCCGGGTGAATAGACCAGCCAATAGGCGGCCATTTTGAAATCCAAGATGGCCGCCATCTGAAAA
>BQKZ01002085.1:4715-16317 GCA_036244855.1 Temnopleurus reevesii
CCCCCCCCCCCCCCTCCCCCATCAGTGTTTCAATGTTTGTGTTGTTTTTTTCTGTTTATTGATGCCTCAGAGATTTGAAAAAAAAATACTTCTTTTTTTATCTCCTCTTGATCTTTTCTCATCCCACGAATAAATGGCTTATAATTATAGTAATAACTTAAAGTGCTTGCATTCTGTTATCATAAAGCTCACGATAAAACGGCATGGAATGATCAACACAACACATGACGTCATCAGTTAGCTCACAGCGTGGTATTGGACCCGAATCTGATGGTGCCTCAAAATGAAAGAAAGAAAGAACGTATCGCCGGCTCCTTGAAGGAGGTCTCCCGCAGTAACGAAATTTTCCGGAAGTTCCCGATCTGTTGCGCTCGGGGTCCAACGAAGGAGGCTGTCGCTATACGGCAAGCCTACGGCCTCGCACAGCCCTTTAAGGATCTTCTGCGGGTGTGACGCAAGGTCAAAGGCATCGATTACAATGGGATTGGGGTCGATGTTTTCTTTGACGTACTTCCACAGCTCGTATTGCTTCTCGAACCAGCTCATCGGCCGAACCGCAGCCGGGTCATCCCGAATCATGTCGAAGTCTCCGTCGGCTGGCACGAAAAGGCCCGAGGTGATGCAAGCCTTCCGGAAAGAAGCGAAGACTCTCGAAGGGTCACGAGTCAAGAAGACGTACTTGAATCCTTGTGGTAGATATTCTTCAACGTAGTCTTTGAAGTAGACCCTCTCCTTGATGAGAACGAACTTGCTCTTTGTGTTGTCAATTTCATTCTTTATATCATGGCACCTGAAAGGGAAAAAAAAGACATTTAGTGCTGAATCAAACAGATTCAATTTGCGAGATTATTTCGGAGTCAATCATAAAACATGTTTCTATTCAATACAACTTAAAAGCATTAAGCTTGTTTTCGTGAAAATAAAAATTCTCAACTGTCAGATAATAAATGCTAAATGGTTGATGGTGTATATATAAACTTAGCTGTGAAAATATTAGGCTTCGAGATCAACGCTTAGTGCTTCGAAGAAGCTAGAATTCATTATAATTATAATCTACATCGACACTGTGTATAAATAGACGTATAGTACACTTTATTCAATCTTAATAGATGATAATGCACCTGTATAACCTTCTTCTTTTTGCAATCTTCTTTTTTTCCATCCATCAGAATAATAACTTTGTTAAATTTACATCTTAATTTGAGGGTTTTTTTTTAAATAACACAATCTGAATGTGTGACATGAGGTCTTTAATTGTGACACACAAATATTGCAACTTGATTTTCAGTGTACAAAATAGTGTAATGGTCGACATTGAAAATTACTCTCGATCTAATAAAGAACGATACACTTTTGAATTTGTTTTGTCCGATTTACTTTCCTTATGACCGGAGAATTACTTGACCTGATTGATAATGGCTAGGTCAAGTGAAAAGAGGAAATAACAGCTAGTAAAAAGCTCCTTGACCAGTCTAAAAATAGCAACAACAACAAAAATGCGGCTATATACAGCTCTGCAGGTTAATGATTATTAGGCAATTAATCGTCTATACCCTGACCCCATACGCCCCTTAATTGTGATGAGGACATGTGGCTCAGAGAACCTACCCCAAGGAATGGGAGGTCATGGGTTCGATCCCCAACACGGAGTCATATCGAAAGCTTTTAAAAACGGGACCATCTGCCTTTTTCATTCTGACAAAATATTAAATGACAATGAAAAATAAACAGTTGTTGCACAACTTAAATCAAATTACGCTTCTATAATAGCAATAACAATATTTCAAGAAAAATACGAATACGGATATAAAACATCGATTTAAAACTAGTCAATTTGAATGGGAAGTCAATTTTGCTGAAATATTCAATGAAAGAAATAATTATCACTCTTCTTAAAATCTGGAATAGATAACTAATACGTTTTTTGGTTAATAAATCAGTATATGATATGTCATTAGTTTTGGAAGTTTATACATGATTGAACTATAAAGTATATTAAAAGTGAAGGATGGAGTATCATTTCCGGAAATATACTCTACTTAGGTACAACAACAAAATCAGTAGCTTTTTTTATATACTAACGATATTCTCTTCGGGATGATCTCCTCGTTCGCGGTCTTCTTCCACAGTTCCTTGGCGAGTTCATAGTCCTCTTCATTTCCTTCGATTTCCATCGGTAGCTTCCTGCCCGTCATCGTCTCAAAGCTGCCGCCCACGAGCGCGTGGAGCGCATAGAGCTCGAAAAAGACTTCCATATCTTCGATGGCGCTGAGGCATTTCGTTAGAGCGGTTGACAGGGATCGGGCAGTGCACCATAAGGCCACTTTGACTTGCTTTTGATCCTTCATATTGCTGTTATTTATTCTTCCTCTCTGTTCTTTCTTTCTCCTTTCGTTCTTTCCCTCTTGATTTCTTATTTCTTTGTTCTTTTGGTGACGGCCGGTTGGTTCTTTTTTACTGAAGCGATCCTAAAGATTTTATATGAAAATAATTGAGGTCGAATTGAGATTCTTATTCGAATTGTTTGGTTGCAGCAAACGAAATAACACCCGCGTTCTGCAAAAGAAAATGTTGAATAAAAAGTCTGTGACCAATCGATGCACAGTACAGAAGTAATAAACCCTGGTTATTCCTGACCTGGAATCCTTTATCAAAGAGGATGTTTGATCATGCGCACTCCCATGTTTGCATCAGGTTTGCTTTAATACCCACCCCCACCCCACACACACACCCACACTCACACATTCCAGGGGGATGCCGCTCATATTTTTCTGTTCTTTTCTATCCGTTTAGCTCGAGACTTTCGTTGTCCTTTCTTCTCTCCCTTCCTCCTGTGTCAAAATTCCGTTTTTCTCTCCGTGATGCATGACTCTCTCTCTCTCTCTTCTTTATCTCATTATATTTCTTTCTCTTAGCAATCAAATTAATCTCCTTCTTCTCACCTTTCTCCCCAATACTTTTTCTCTCTTCCTTACTCACAAACTGTTTTTCTTCAGGTGTAAGTTTGGGAGACTACATATAAAGTCTAGTAAATCTCCATTCACAGTGGGGGTTTTTTCAGATGATATTTTCAAAGCATTTTTTCCTTTTCATCCCCCTTCCCCATCTCTCTCTCTCTCTCTTTCTCTCTCTCTCTCTCTCTCTCTCTATCTATCTATCTCTTTCTAAATCTCACTTCATCCCCACTCTTAGTAATTTTCATTGGTTGGCTACCCAATGAGTCAATTTTAATAGTGCATTCATAATTTACTCCTCCCTCTTTCCCACTCACACTTTTCCCCGATCTTGTCTCATATGGTTACAGTAAGGTTGCATTAAGATCAACAATAAAGACATTTAAAACATGAACAATTTCAATGACTTAAAAAGTAATTTCTATTTACAGAATGTATACCCAATAATATAACATGGTACCAGGTACAGAACAATAAATATACAGGGGAATTTTTCTTTAGGGTTAAAGGTGCACAACAAAATAAATGTTGGGCAATGCAGGAACAATCTCATTATCTGGGGGAAACATTGTAGCATTGAATGGTCATTAACCCATGAGCAACTTGATATTGTGTACAAAAGTCATTTTACTCACTGGAACGTGAAGCATTATTGCTTTCTCTAATGCATGTTTGTGAATAATATAAAATAACTCTGAATATTTTCAAAGATTTCTTTGTAGAATTGTTATCTTGAGATCTTAGATCAAACTTATCATTTTATCCACACGAGAATGGATATAATAGCGCTTTGAACAAGTGATTTTGGACAGTTCAGCGAGTGATAAGAGAGGTGATTTTGGGCGGTAGTTGCCAACGGGTTAAGCCTTACAGAATGATGGTTTGCTCAACACACTTTTATTCTTACAGTAGGTTCATCACCATGAAAGCTAAAATACATTTTCTTGGTATATGTCCAACCTCCACTTTCCGAAGCTGCCAAGCCCATGATCAAAACTAAGGTTGAAGTCATTTGGTATCTCTAACGCTTTTGATTCCTTTGAATTTGTTTCAGTCAGTTATCACTCACTGTTTTTGTTGGAATGTTAATTTTGCTGTTGTAATGAAAGGCGAACATGTGGATATGAAAGCTTAGTTAGATATGTTTTTTTTTTTGTTGCTTTCTTTAGAATATGGAAGATGACCTGGCTATTACATCATTCCTAAAACCAGTGCAAATCGCCTGAAGACAGTCTCAAACAATGCAATAATACCTTGTTTCAATCCCTTTCCTTTCATCTGAGAATATCACATTCTGTTTAAAGATAATGGGAGGAGCTTTGAACAAAAAAAAATGCTTCATATACAGAGAGTGGAAAAATCATACATTGGATGCTCACATAAAACAAACAAATCAAGATTAATTGAGTAGATAAACAGTAATTATAAAGAGAAATGTAACCATCACAATGAGGTTGTTGTTGAACAGAATATGGTTTTCAAACTCAAGAGACATCTGTTTATCTTGTGGTATCAGAATTTCAATCCGCTCAGGGGTTTGTCCGCATTTTTCTGTTCCTGGAAATGTGTTGATCCCCAAAGAGTTTGGTTGGATTAAACGTAGATGAGAGGGCATTCTTCCAACATCACTAGGGAATGTTCATAATAATGAGTTCTTTTTAAGAGGCTCTATTCAGCATCTTCCGTCTCCTCTGCGACAGGTGATACCGCTGCCTGCTCCTCGCCTCCCTCTGCTGGCTCCTCCTGTTGCTCCTGCTGTTCTCCTTCTCCCTCGGCAGCAGGAGCTGCGTCTCCTTCTCCCTCCGGTGCGGCTCCATCACCCTCTGCTGTTTGCTCTGTGAGAGAAGAAACATTGAATAAACTTGTTATTAAAACAATTTTCATCAATCAATTGAACTTGAAACTGCAAAATTCGACAGTGCAAGTCACAATTCTTTGCTATGTGTTATCACTATAAAGTTCAGCACAATAGATATGGTCCAGTGACCCTACTGTGATTCCCTTGTCCTCAGTTTATAATGAAAAGAGCAAAATATTCTGACTTACATTGTATCTCACCTTAATGTTTGAATATTACATTAAAAAACATACTTTTTTAAATTCATGTTATTCAATTTACTTTTAGGCATCTTTTATCACCTCCTCGGAAATAGCAAGTGTTTGGATGAGTAAGTCACAAATTTCATCACAATTCTACAATTGTGATATTCAATACACAGTATGAATTAATCTACTGGAAGAGCCGCATCTTACCACAGTCAAAGACATCATGGCATCAAATCACCAGTCACAAGTGTAATATGAATTCATCTAGTCTTCTGATCATTGACATAAAGAGGCGTGAGCTACAAGCATCAGCCCCAAATCTTGCAACATTTGCAACTTTCTAGCAACATTCCCTACAAATCAATTCATATTGCTTTTAACCCACTGGCTACTAAATTCTATACTTCCCATATCATATATGCAGGGATACCCGGTTCCCGTAGTTAATGGTTTAAACAAGCTTACCTCCTTCACCTTCCGCTGCCTGCTCTCCTCCTTCTCCAGCTCCTTCTCCTCCCTCTCCTCCTTCTCCTTCCTCTCCCTCGGCCTGCTCCCCCTCCTCGGCCTGCTGGGCGGCGATGGCCTCCTCGGCCGGGTTGTACTGGCTGACGGCCTGGATGGCACCCGCCCTCCACTTGGGCACCGTGACGGTCTGGGCCTCCTCCTCTTCCTGGTCTCCACCCAGGGGCTGCTCCACGGGGACGTACTGACCGTGCTGCTCGCAGCCAATGTCGAAGACGTACTTGCCCTTTCCTTGAGGCTGTTTGAAAGAGAATCGTATTTACAATTGAAAGGCATTTAAAATATTTGTGGAAGCAAAATTTAAATGTAATACAACAACTCACCCCCACCCTCCAAGCCCAAAACACCCCCTCTGCTTTCATCGTCATGCTCATTTGGAGGTTGGATTCGAATACGAGTGATGACATTTTTGAGAGTTTTTTATTTGCCTTTTGATATCTAGTTTAGTAAAGAACAGCGATGTTGAAATGCGTCAGGGCCAACAAAAAACACCCGTCTGCAGTACAGGAAATATACCGTAAAAAAACAATATTTTTGCGTTTATCAATTTTAGCAAGTTTACTGGATTTCACCTTTTCACACAGATGTTATTTTTACATTTTGCAAGATTATTGTACACAAATCTACGAGCATTTTAACGAGTGGAAATTTCAGCGAATTCATGGTCGCAAAATTTGCGAAAATAAATCCCCAGCTAAAATTTCAGCTCATACAGTATATTGTATTGCTCAGAGGCAATTCAATATTGCTTTATATAATTTGAAATATTAAAAAAATGTTGACTGACCTGATCAGCGACCCACATTCCCTGGTATCTATGGTTGGCATGGATGAGTTCTCCTGCACCTTCTCTCTTTCCGCTCACCCACGAGCCAACATACTTGGATCCCGTGTCTTTGTACGTGTAGACGCCCTGTCCGTGTCTCAGATGGCTCTGCCATTCGCCCTCGTACATGTCACCGTTGGGGTAGGTGTAGACGCCGTAGCCGTGCCTCTGGTCATCCACCCAGCTTCCTATGAAAAGATGCGTTACAAGTCAATATTAGATGAATGATTGTTATGAAGTAAACAAAAAAATGCAATTTTTTCAAATAGGGTTTATTAGTCCGGATTATTGTTTAATCCATTTAGCGTGTACAATTCATGCTAGAAAATAAGACACAGAGGGTGTTGTTCGAAATTTTCAATTGATCGCATGTTGCAGTTGATCAGAATGTGCCATCAAAATCATTGTTTCGTGCACGCCTTGTTAGAAGCGCATATTATGCTCAAATGAAAAGAAAATGTGCGTTACAATTTGCATCTGAATTGCAGTTGATTTGCGATCAATTGCATATTTTGAACCACACCCCCATAGTATGGAGTGAGAACTGAAAAGAACATCTAAAAAGACCTTCCAGGTTGCATTCCACATGTTATTCATAACTCAGCTGAGATTTTACCATTTGATGGACAAGTATATACAAAAAGAAAGTGTCGGTCGGTAAAATCATGAAGATAAGAATCATTAGGCGTGTTTGACCACATTTTTTATTATTTGCTCATCTTCCATCAAGGTTATGATGATTAATAAATGAAAATGAAAATGACCAAAATCAATGATCATAATTTCCCTCATTCCAAGACTCTGGATTAGATGTAGCCAACTGTTATAAATGAGTAGACCTCAAACAACATAGGCAACATTTCTGATACATTGGCCAATTTGGTCTTATAGGGGTGGTTGTAATTTTTTTATTCTATTTCCTTAGTTTCAAAACTTCATTGTCAATTGAATGGTTAATCTCTCTCGTGAAATGCTGAGTTGATTATCTTTGAGAATTTTTCTTATAATGACACACAAAAACATGATCCGTTTTGAACAAAGAGGATATCTTAAGTAGCAAAAGGGATTAATTTGATCTTTTTTTTAAATATCTACACACTAATGAACTAGCTTATTTACCTTCATATATTGAACCGTCTGGATAAATGAACTTTCCTGAGCCATGTTTCTTGTTCTGTTTGTAATCACCGATGTACCTTGCTCCGTTCTTGAATTTGTAAACACCCTGCAAAAAAAAATGAAAGGAAAATTAGTTTAGACTTTTACAAAATGTGTTTGCAGATTTTGATAAAATACTGCTGCAACAATCTCAATGTTTTGGTTATGAATCATTGATAGTGAGTGTATAGTCAAATGTGGACTAAGCGATTATGATTAATGTTGCAAAAAAATCCCATCTCTTTATAGGTACATATTCCATAATACGAGTACAAAATGTATGATGACTCAACAAGATGCAATGTAGCATATTTTATTGAATAATATTATACAGCACTTTCTTTTTAATAATAATAATAGTAATAAATGAATTTATATATCGCTTTTTCCAGAGGATACAAAGCGCTGAATAATAAGCATCTGAAATTACATTTGAACATTAAAATCAATTTCAAAACATGTGATCTATCATTGTCAATTTCAAACAGTTGTTATAGAATTGTTGAAGATGAAAATATTTAAAAACTTACTGCACCATGACGTTTTCCATGCTCATACAAGCCTTCATACATGTCCCCATTGGGTAGCGTTGCTTTACCTTTCCCATGACGCTCTTCCTTTGCGTTCCTTTCTCCTTCATATTCCTGTTGGATAAGAAAATATTGAAACATAATTAGCGCTCCAAAAGTCAAGTATCATTGGTTAATTTACTAACATAATATTTTGCAAAATTAGTCTATAAAACTTTCCTCCTTTACAGTTCATGCCGGGCATGAGATAATGTGAGATTTCAAGGAATCTGCACTCGCGCAAACAAAAAATGAAGGCTCTCTTGTTATGACAAACGGGGCTCAAAATGGGATTTCATCAGGGCATCATATCAAGGCAATTTCCAAAGCAATTGAGAACTGAAGGAAATCCAAAGAGGTTACCATGGCAAGCAAAGAGGACATCCGTAGCGGTGGGAGTGTTCTAGTTCTCAAGAGTAAGGGGGTGCCCAAAGGAGAAGAAAGAAGAGAAGAAAATAAAAAATAGAAGAAGAAGAAGAGAAAGAGGAAGATATACAAAGATGAAGAAGAAGTTTATGAAGAAGCAAAAGAAGAAGATGGAAAAGAAAAAAAGAAAATGAAGAAGAAAAAGAAGAAGACAAAGAAGAACTCAAGTCAAGAAGATTGATTGATTGATTGATTAATTTAAGGTTTAACGACACTATCATTATCAACACAATGTGTCATATAAGTGTCACGTTTATAGTGAGACTATGCATTAATGAGTGTGAAAAAAATTAGGATAACTACTTTCAAGTCAAGAACTAAGAAGAAGGAGGAGGAAGATGAGGGGGAGAAGATGATGATGAAGCCAAGGGATTTGGAGAAGAAGAAGATGAAGAAGAGGAAGAAGAATAACTTATCCATACAGAAGAACTAAATGAATACCTCGACTAGAATTAAAAAAAAAATATAATGCCAAATAAGCTACACACTCAAGAGTCTTGGAATCAAACTCAGAATCAGAATTCATTGTTCAACTTCAAAAATGCCAAATAAATGCCAATTCAATAGCCCAACTTTATCAGGATCTATTCTACAGATAAAATCTAGATCTAGATCTACAAGAAATATTCCAATCAACCTACTGGCATGATAATCAGATAGTAACAAACACATCATCATTGCATTTGGACCTCAACAACAAATGAAAGACGAACAGTTTCCTTAATTGTCAGAGAAATACTTTGCACACATTAAAACTAGCGTATGGGACTAAACTATTGTTGAAAATAAAAATGATGGTTCAAACATGACTTTAAAATTCCCATAATTAGATTATAACTTGATTTTTACTCACCCCTAAGTAAGGACCATGCTCCTCTTCATCATAATCTGAACCTAGATCAGACATTTTGTGGATTTATATGAGTTCAAATAAGGAAAAACTAGATTTTTTTTTCGTGAAGTCGCACTCTCTCTGGAGGTTGTTCCGTTGCTATGCAAAGCTAATTGACGGTCGTGAAGGGACTATTCATTACAAAGTAGGGTTTTATTATTGACTGTAATAGTTGTAATCTCTAGTGTTTCAGCAATATATTCTTTTTGATTTTGTAAAATTTATTATTCATACTGTTTATACATATTTTAGATCAATTTTTATATCTTCTTACATCGAAATTCGTAAATTGTTATATCAATTTTAAAATTACACCCCTAAAATATTTGGTATTTCCCCATTTTCTTCTCCAAAACAAATGCTGTACTAATTTCAGGCGGAGATGGCGCTAATCAATTAATGACAGAGATAATAATTAATGGATGGGACGACGTCCATGCAACAATTTTGAGAGGTTATCCCCCTCCTCCGTAAATTATAGAGTCATGCTTGTTCCACTCCCTTAGGCCAGCTAGAATAACTTTTCGCCAAGGACTTTCAAAGCTGAGGGCAGATAACTGCATATAATGCACCCCCCCCCACACACACACACACGCAAACACAAACACACTAAAAGGTGACAACGAAAAGGGGGCCATGGCTAGAAAAAATGTGTATCCGTCTGGGGGAACGAACAAAATTTGATGACAACTCCCCCCCCCCCCCCCCAAAAAAAAAAAAAAAGAGTGCAAAAAAAGTTCGGTTAACATTTTACGCCCATTCCAAAAGCCTCCAAGAGTGTATGCATGCTTGCTGCCAAAATAAGTTCCGAAATTATTATCGAACATGTTTATATTATCACAGCCTTTCTTCCTCTCATTCCCATGCATTTGCTCTGGTTTTAGTGCAAACCGATTTCGCCCCCCCCCCCCTTCCGAAAATGAAAAAGCAAATTGATATGAAACACAAATCGTCTGCGGTGTTTTCATGAAGTGAAAGTTGCAAAAGGTTGTATAGTCATGTATTAAGACAAAACACTTCCAACACAATAACAATATATCATGTTGAAATGCACGTTGATAGAAATATATAATATATATATATATATATAATATGTATATAATGATGTTTTCATGCAAGACAGTCAAGCTTTTGGCTATACCGTCACTTAATTGTGAGAACACGAACGAATCTCATTAAAACGCATAAAAATTAATGTACACAGTGTTTTCACTGTTATGGATTCGAACTTTGGCTACAATCATTATTTTGAGAGACGCTTGAATTTTTCATCTAATGCCCTCTTAATGATATTGTACTTGAATCAGAGGGGATAATTTAGCCCCCCCCCCCCCATCCTTTCATGCGGGTGAAACTTCGAAGTCCAATTGAGAATGGAAAACGAATTCAGGAAACAAGGACTGCGAGAATAAGCTATCTTGAGGAGACAAGAAAAAAAAGACACGAATGAAGAAAAAGAGAAGGGTTAGTTAATTTATTTTGCTTCTTTGTTTTTGGACCATTTTTTTTTTATTTATTCCCTTTCTTCTTCTTCTTCTTCAGTTCTTCTTCTTCTTCTTCTTCTTCTTCTTCTTCTTCTTCTTCTTCTTCTTCTTCTTCTTCTTCTTCTTCGATCTTCTTCTTCTTCTTCTTCTTCTTCTTCTTCTTCTTCTTCTTCTTCTTCTTCTTCTTCTTCTTCTTCTTCTTTCCTCTTCATCTCATATCTTAATTGTCAGGAGGGTTCGTTCCTTAGGCCTTAGCAAAGACATATCATGGTGGTGAGCAACTGCCCCCCCCCCCGACATTTGTATTATTTTTATTGCTATTTTGGGGTATAATTTTCCACCAGTCCTAGTAGCGTGCCATAACTATTTCCCCCTCATCAGCTCGCACTCCATACATTCTTTGTCGCCTAAATTTGATATTTTGAACAAGTTGAGCGAGAAGACGGTACAGATTGTTGGAAAATGCAGCAACAAAACGCATCATCTAACCTTGAACACCAAATAATAACAACGAATAATGAATTTGCCCGGATGGTGCCTTCTTTTCTAGGCCCTTCGATTCCGCAAAATACATCTACTGCCCAAGGAAATCCCGCTCAAAATGTTGCAGCCAGCACAGTTTTGGTCAGCGCCTACAGCATGTCGCCGATGATGAGTGCCGCCGGAACTCCCCGCATGAGTTTTGCTGGTGCTGGTATGGTGTCACCGAATACGTCTGCGGCCGC
>BQKZ01002085.1:36111-53381 GCA_036244855.1 Temnopleurus reevesii
AATATTTTTCAAATGCGCGTAGCGTCGGTACCGCATACCCGGTCATCACGAATTTGGTGTCAAAAGTTGCACGAGACTTGAAAGATAAAAGTCAGAAAAATGATGGCGCGAGCTTCTCACGTTTCAGATTTATCGCGAAAATGGGATTAGGGTTAAAATAATTCAAACTCTCATTACATTTACAACAAGATGATTTCTCTGGTCCCATTTCTTTGTATTAAACTACATTTTTGCAATGATATTACAAATTATACGGTCCCAAAGACCTCATTATGACAAGTTTCCATAGAAATACATTCCGTATACGATGAAACCTCTTTATAACAATGTCCTTAGGACCATGAAAATTATCTTGTTATATCAGGTTCCTCACTATATCAGGGTAAAAAAAAGAACTATAGAAAGCTTGAACCAATAAAATCACCTTGTTATATCCGGTATCTCGCTATATCCGACCTCTTTATAACGAGGTTCCACTGTACTGAGACACTATAAGTTACAGCTTCAATTGCCTTTCCTGACACTTGTTTCCCTGGGCAATAAATTGATTAACGGGTACATGACAAGCGTTGAATGTATTTGCATGCCAGACATTTGGTAGTCTGCAATCATGAATTTGAACAGGGTAATTAAAGACTGGGTCTGCCCCAGAAAAATCTTGCTCTGAATAAAAACAGAAAAATGGAAGGAACAGATTAAGAAAAGTTTGACCCAAATCGGACAACAAATAAGAAAGTTATGAATATTTCAATGTTATAATTCAAAGGTTGTGTGTCATGCAAATTGGCAACGTTGTGTCACGTGATAAGACGTTCATGCACTTCTCTGCAAGCAGTTTATTATATCTTATTGTTTAAGAAATCTCCCCTTTTCAATGCTTAAAGGTATAGATTCGTAATGGTCCGGATGCAGAAAGTGATGTTAAACGAGCTGATGTATTTACAAGTTGCTTTACACGCCTAAATATATCTGTGTAGGATATTAGGAGTACATTTTTGCTCGTATTCTGTGTATTTTACGTCGAACACGTCAATCAGCCATTATTCCTACGGTGTGCTACGTGTTTTGCACGGGGGAGCGTCGGCCTGAAATGGGCGGTGCGATCGGTGGTATTGTCTGCGGTGTGTGAGTTCGCGTTCATTTTGTACGTGAAGCATGTTACGACCGTAGCATGATTTTTTTATTTTGCAACAATTAAGCCATTTCTAGGTCGATTTCATTCAAACAAACTATGAACATGCTCTAATCTACTATTGAAAAACTGCATTATGGTAATAATTTTACTGCAGCTCGCAAACTAGTCAAACATCTGAAGCGCCCTCCTCCCAAAACTGGTCTATCGCTTTAACGTAAAAATCATGTTTTTCTCGTTGACATATCCATGGGTACAAATACATTTATTAACTCAAACTTTAAAAAAAAAATGAAAAAATAAGCATTGATGGATTATAACGAATTATTAAAAACAATAAGTTATAATAAGTTTGATGACAGGAAGTGCATGACATACGTCATGACACGTAACCAAAAATCACGTGTTAACACGTATGCTGTACAGTGATTTATGGAAAACTCTGTTGAATCATATCAGTGAAATATTCATAGCTTTTTTATTTCTTGTGCATTTACTTCAAAATATTTTAAACTGTTCGTCTGATTTTTCTGCCTTTAAATGAACGAAGATTTTTCTGGCGCAGACCAAGTCTTTACAAGTGAGACAAGCTAATGACGGACAGGGTCGATATAACGGAAGTCAACATTTGTATTTTCACATGATATACTACATTGGAAACTCAGTATAACAAAGTGCTTGAGACCATTAAAATTACCTTTTTATACCAGTAATCTCTTTATAGCCGAGTTAAAAAAAATAAGTTATTAAGAGCTGGGACCAGATTTTTTACCTCTTTATATCAGATAATTCTCCCTATCGCATATAGCTCTCCGAATCTGAACGCCTGCAGCGCACTATTTATTTTGGCCCAGATTCTTGGCACAGGTACTTCCGGAAACATTCGCGCGTTTTCAAAAGTCTATAGGCTTTGTACGGTAAACTTCGTCAGTGGCTTGTAGTGTCATATTTTTTCCTTGATTTTTGCGAATAAAAGCATCATTTTATATATTTTTCTTTCATATATGCATTTATTTGTTATATAGGTTTCTTTTGTGAAGCGGCCCAATGATGGGTTTCCGACGCAAAACAAAGAAATTTAGTAGATAGTATACAGTGAAATCAAGATGGATCCCAGAAGTGAGCGTGCCAAAGCCAAAGTGCGTGATATCGATATCACAAGGTGATATTGCGTGATATCGGCTATATGCGATAGGGAGAATTATTCATATCAGCTCTCTTTATGCAGAGTTTCCACTGTACAGTGGAACCTCGTTATAAGGAGGTCGGATATAGCCAGATACCTGTTATAACAAGGTGATTGTATTGGTCCAAGCTCTTTATAGTTCTTTGTTTTTTTACCCTGATATAGTGAGGAACCTGATATAACAAGGTAATTTTCATGATCCCAAGAATCTTGTTATAAGGAGGTTTCACTGTACTATGAATCTGTACCTATATGAGTCAGTTTGTGTCTTGAGAGATGTGAGGATTGGGAATACTTTTTGTCACACACATTACAAGCATAACGCTTTTCTCCAGTGTGGATTTTTTTGTGTCGAGAAAAACTACTTGAATTAGAAAACTTCTTGTCACAAACAGTACAACTATACGGTTTTTCGCCCGTGTGAGTTCGTTCGTGTAATGAGAGAGAATGGGCACGGGAGAATCTTTTCTTACACACAGTGCAAGAATACGGCCTTTCTTTTTTGTGAGTTTGTTGGTGTTCAGAAAGCTGAGTGAAATCGGAGAATACTTTGTCGCATACAGTGCAGGAAAATGACTTTTTAACTGCGTGAGTTCGTTTGTGTTCTAAGAGCCGAGCGGGATGTGAGAATCTCTTATTACAGACAGTACACGAATAGGGCTTCTAGCCTGTGTGGATTCGTTTGTGTAATGAAAACTCATATGAACGTGAGAAGACCTTGTTACACACAGAACAAGTATACACCTTTTTGCCTGTGTGTGTTTGTTTGTGTTCTGAAAGCTGAGCGGAAAAGGAGAATTTTTCGTCGCAAACAGTACAAGAATACGGCTTTTCGCCTGTGTGCATTCGATTGTGTTCTGTAAGATGAGAAGAACGATGGAATCTTTTGTTACATACGGTACAAGAATAGGGCCGTTCTCCTGAGTGCGTCTGTTTGTGTGCTGCGAGATGACTTGACTGTGAAAACTTCGTCTTACAAACTTTGCATTGATAAGGTTTTTTCCCCTGTATGAATTCTCTTATGCTTTGAAAGTTGACTGGGCTGTGTAAATTTCTTCTTACAAACTGAGCATTTGTAAGGCTTTACCCCTGTGTGAATTCTTTCATGGTTGGATAGATGGCTCGAGCATGAAAAGCTCTTTTTACAAACTGAGCATTGGTAAGGCTTTACTCCTGTATGAATTCTTTCATGTTCTGATAGACGGCTCAAGTATGAAAAGGTCTTCTTACAAACAGTGCATTGGTGAGGTTTTACTCCTGTGTGGATTCTTTCATGTTCCGATAAATGACTGGAGCATGAAAAGCTCTTCTTACAAACTGAACATGGGTAAGGCTTTACACCTGTGTGGATTCTTTCATGGTCCGACAGATGGCTCGAGCATGAAAAGCTCTTTTTACACTCCTTACATTGATACATTTGTCCTTTTATGGGGGTCCGTGCAGATTTCAAAGGACTTCCATCTGAAGATGACTTTCTTGTCTTAATAGCACGACCACGAGACTTCTCTTCATTGTGGACTTTCATATGCTTTACTAATTGGGTACGTCTCTTGAAGCGTTTGTCACATTGAGTACAATTGTATCCGTCTGCTGTCATCGCATCCCTAGAGGTCTTACCCATATCTGGCATTGAAACCGGATTCTTTGAATCATTTCCACTGCCGATATTCCTTTCTCCATCTTGATTCATCATTTTATCCTTGTCCTGATGACGATCCACTGTCTCCTTCCCATTAGAAGACCGTCCTGGAATACAAGTTACAGAGGTGTGAGAACATCTGTGAAAAAAATCTGGAAAATCTGAAAAAAGTCCGCAAGAATATGAAATGCTTAAAAATATCTTTTCATTGAATTTGTATTGAAAACACCTGAAAAAAAAAGACTTTTAACCATGTCCGAAAAAATCGAATTCAGATTAATATCTGAACTCTCACACCCCTAAAGTTACTTGTTTTGGGTTGTGACAAGGGCTATACTTACTCTGATTCTTTGTGCTTCCGGGTGACTCCATTGAGGTCTCTACAGACATGTTCTATAGTACAGATATTCATTTGGAGGGAACCAATTCAAGCACGAGTGGACCAATTTAAATGGCCATTCTGGACAGGGGGTCACTATAGGCAGGTGGCCACTAAGAAAGGTTTGACTGTACTAGCTATGACCCATACTTACTCTGATTGTTTGTGCTTTCAGGTGGTTCAATTGGGGGCCCAACGTTGGCTTCTGAAACAGGATTATCAAGGACTCGTTTGTCACATAGAGGACGATCGTATCCGTCTGCTGTCACAGCGTCCCTAGACGTCTTACCCACATCTGGCATTGAAACCGGATTCTTTGAATCATTTCCAGTGCCGATATTCCTTTCTCTGTCTTGATTCACTATTTCATCCTTGTCCTGATGACGATCCACTGTCTCCTTCCCATTAGAAGACCGTCCTGGAATACAAGTTACAGAGGTGTGACAACATCAGTGAAAAAAATCTGGAAAATCTGAAAAAAGTACGAAAGAATATGAAATGCTTAAAAATATCACTCTTTTCATTGAATTTGTATTGAAAACACCTGAAAAAAAAAGACTTTTAACCATGTCCGAAAAAATCGAATTCAGGTTAATATCTGAACTCCCACACCCCTAAAGTTACTTGTTTTGGGTTGTGACAAGGGCTATACTTACTCTGATTCTTTGTGCTTCCGGGTGACTCCATTGGGGTCTCTACAGACATGTTCTAATAATAATATAATAATATTGCGGATTTATATAGCGCCTTTTCGGTCAGTATTGACTGGTCAAAGCGCTTCCGATAATATTACCCGGTCACTGGATGGCAATTCAAGCCTTAGCATCTAGGCAGCCAAATAGTACACATTTTCATTTGGAGGGAACCAATTCAAGCACGAGTGGACCAATTTAAACGGCCATTCTAGATAGGGGGTCACTAGAGGCAGGTTGGCCACTAAGAAAGGTTTGACTGTACTAGCTATGACCCATACTTACTCTGATTCTTTGTGCTTTCAGGTGGTTCCATTGGGGGCCCAACGTTGGCTTCTGAAACAGGATTATCAATGACTTTTCCAGATGTTCTCGGAGTATTCTCTGTACTCTGACCGGTAGTAGGCATGTTTGAATTCCCATCTAAAAGCAAATAAACATCAGGAGAAATAATAATAATAATAATAATAATACACAACATTTATATAATGCTTAATATAAAGTGTTTCCAAGCGCTCTGTGCATTATTACCAGGCTACAGCATCATGGCTAACAGTTGGCACTCAATGCATTCAAGGAATTTCTTCCTATCGGTACCCATTCACCTCACCTGGGTTGAGTGCGGCACAATGTGAATAAATTTCTTGCTGAAGGAAATTAACGCCATGGGTGGGATTCGAATCTACGACCCTTGGGTCGAAAGGCGAGAGCTGGAACCACTACACCACTACATAAACTACACTCCTTGCAAATGGGAAATAAATTCTTTTATATGGATTGTCTGGGATATACTGCCTGGGGGATGGGGAGAGCGCAATAAATTGTGAAGATGCTCTTTTTTTAATGGAGTTAGTTGCTAAGTAAAAATATGAAGTGCAAAATTAAATTATTCTGTATGAATTTTCAAAATGTTTTACATTAACCATAAGTTATCCAGGCTTTTTGGTGACATATCATTCCCAAGTGGTAGTATGGCCATCATGGCGTGTAAATGAAGAAATATACAAAGGGGGTGTTGTTGTTCAAAACTTGCAATTGATCGCAAGTTGCAGTTAATCGGATCGTGCCAATCAAAATCATTGTTTCATGCGCATCTTGTTAAATGCGCATACCATGCACGAATGAAAATGTGCATTACAATTTGCAAAGTTGCAGATGATTTGCAGTTGATTTTGAACAACACCCCAAAAGACTTGCAAATCATGATTGAAAACACAATTTACATAGACTTCTCCGAAAAAAAATCATATTTTTGAACTGTTTGGGCTTAGAGGATTTCTTTCTGAGCGTAATTTCAGACTTTTAAAAAATGTTCATTGTTGTGCAGTGTGGCACGGCAACATGTCAAGTAAGCCATAACATCCCCCCTCCCCCCTCTCCCTCCCTGTCTCTTATNTTAACATAGATTTTGTTGTGTGTGCCTACGTGTATTTTTTCATTTTTATTATATGGAAACATTAAGGGAAAAGAATAAAACATTTTCAAAAACATAAAATAAAATTCTTGCATAAAATGTCTCATGGAAAAAGACATGATTGTATGAAGCCATTCTTTTTTCAATGTTGAAATCAAACAAAATATTAAAGGCAGGATTATTAGCTCCTGCCACCTATGCCAATCTAAGACTTAATTTAAAACAAAAAGATGAAAAACCAATTTCATGAAATATTTAATTCGTGGAAATCCTTCATTCCTCACCCAGTCCTACAGCTGAAATTCCTTCATCACCATGTTGAGATGTTGATTTCTTTTTGGTTGTCATGGAAACATCTAATTCTTGTGAATCTTTCTCCTCTTTTACTGTCTTTATCACGGTTTGTGATTCTGTACAGAAAGAAAAACGCATTCATTTTTTAAGGAATAGAGAAATTTTTAAAAACATTAAATTGTTGCATGAAATGTCTCATGGAAATATCATGATTGTATGAATCATTTTTATTCAATATTGAAATCATAAAAAAGTGTGAAAGGCAGGATTATTAGCTCCTGCCACCTATGCCAATCTCAGGTTTAATTGGTTTCAGTAAAATACAAGAAGATGAAAAATAAATTTCATGAAAATATTTCATTCATAAAAATCCTTTATCCCTCACCTAATCCTTCGGCTGAAATTCCACCATCACCATGCTGAGGTGTTGATTTTTTGTTGGTCGTCATGGAAGCCTGAAAGTCTTGTGAACTTTTCTGCTGTTTTATTGTCTTTATCAGGATTTGTGATTCTGTGGAGAAAGGAAAATAGATGCAGTTTTAATACAAAAATTGGAAGGAAAAGAGGGAGAAAATGTTTTAAACATGTGAGATAATACACTAATGGGGTGTTGTTAAAAAGTTGCAATTGATCGCAAGTTGCAGTTGATCAGAACGAGCCAATCAAAATCATTGTTTCATGCGTGTCTTGTTGAATGCGCATACCGGGCGCCAATGAAAATGCCCGTTACAATATGCAAAGTTGCAGTTGAATTGCAGTTGATTTTGAACAACACCCCCTTAGATGACAGTTACAGAAAGAAAATAGTGGCTACGTCATCATAAGGTGACATAATGAAGAATGAAGCTCAAAGATTGAACATGAAAAATGAAAGAAAAAGGGGAAAGGACAGAAAAAAAGTTTAGACAAAAATTCATGGTCAATAAGCACGACATAGTTATCCATATTTGCGGAATAAATTTTCTTCTATAATGCATAATGAGGAGATTAAACTAAAGAAAATATATATTTTTTTTAAATTTGCAGGAATAACCCATCTCCTTGATGATTCCAATTTGTAAGAAATATTTGTGTCATGGCATTAGCAACATGTGTTTTGAAATTAATAGCCTGCATGGTCTTAAATGTTATCAGTATATTTTGGGTTCAAATAAAAAATGTTTAAACATCATCCCAATCAAATATATTCTAAATTTCATGTTTGCAAAATATAAAATGTATATGGCAACAAATTATTTCTACCATTCATCTTTATATGACATCAATCTGAAAATGGCTGTGAAAACCAAGCAGGTTGATTTTTATATATTTCCTGTCACTACTTTAAATAGCTTAAAAATATTGATATTTTCAGGCTGTAACAGCTATCACTTTGAGAAGTTAGAATACCTTTTAATCTTTCTTGAGACGACAGTTTATCTTTACCGATATTGCCAGCAACCTCCATGTTCTCATCTGAAACTTTTTCCTGTTTGATGACGACATCCGATACCTTCGCGGAGGACACACAATGAGATTTCACTGCAAAGACAAAGAAAGGGTCTTGTATTTCATCACAATATCAATTACATACAATTGGCAACATTATAGAATGAAAGCAGAATTTGTATTTGTTGCGAATTGATGATCACCTATGAGGAGTTGGAATTTAAATTCCAAAATAATAATACTAAAAAATGGAATGGTATAATTCCTCATACACGTAAAGATAACTATCTTCCATTGATAATCTCTTTTCACTGCATTTTTCTTTTTTTCCATCAACTTAATCTCAAAAAAACAAAGAGTCAATGTACATGTAGATGATCTCTATATGCAGGTAATATGATTTAGTTCTTACATGTATATTAATATTACATATATATTAATATAAATTGCCAATTGAGAACTGCTTTCCAAGTTGTGATAATACCTTTTAATCTTTCTTGAGACAACGGTTTATCTTTCCCGATATTGCCAGCAACCTCCAAGTTCTCATCTGCATCTTTTTCCTGTTTGATGACGACATCCGATACCTTCTCGGAAGACATACAATGAGATTTCACTGCAAAGGCAAAAAGGGTCTGTTATTTCATCACAATATGAAAAACATACAATTGGCAACATCATAGAATGAAAGCAGAAATTATATTTGTTGCAAATAGATGATCACTGATGATCAATGGGCATGTATATTCCAAAAAAAAATAAAACTAAAAAATGGAATGGTGTGAATAATTCATGTATATGATAACTATCTTCCTTCAATTATCTGTTTTTAATTTATTTCGCATTTTATTTCCCATTAATCTAATAGAGAGAGACCTAGGAGTCAATGTAGACGATCATAAAATGCAGGTAATATTATTTTGTTCTTAAATGAATCAATATATTAGCCTGCCTGGTCTTAAATGTAACTATCAGGATATTTTAGGTTCCAATGAAAAGAACGTTTGTTTAGCACATCATCTCTGCTACATGTAAATATATTCTACAGTCAACTTTGCATAACTCAATTTGCACAAGTCAAAAAATCACCAAAGTCAAAGCGAGGAAAAAATCCAAATTTTCTCTTTACTTATTTATTTAAAATGATCTTCTATCAAGTCAAATTTTACAAGTCAAAGTTCGCACATGTCGATTATAATTTTTAGTCTGCATTGACATGAATACATGTTATTTCCGTCACACAAGTCGAAGTGGTTTTCGTCTCTCGATCAATCAATAAATCCTGATGAAAATTACCACAGGTGCAGGCGCGAGTCATGCGACTACATGCACCAGATTCAGGAGATACAATACCTTTTAATCTTTCTTGAGATGATGGTTTATCTTTATTGTTAACCCCAGCAATCTCCATGTTCTCATCTGAATCTTTTTCCTGTTTGATGACAACATCCGATACCTTCGCGGAGGACACACAATGAGATTCCACTGCAAAGACAAAGAAAGGGTCTTGTATTTCATCACAATATGAAAAACATACAATTGGCAAAATCATAGAATGAAAGCAGAAATTATATTTGTTGCAAATTGATGATCACCTATGAGGAGTTGGAATTTAAATTCCAAAATAATAATACTAAAAAATGGAATGGTATAATCACTCATACTTCTATCAATAATCTATTTGCACTGCATTTTTCCTTTTTTTTTCATTAACCTAATCTAGAGAAACCCAAGAGTTAAAGATATATTCTGGTATTTGTTAAAAAAATAAAATGAATGTTCACAGAATCGCACAAAATGTGAGAAGAATGTTCAGAACTATGAATAAATAATATGTGCCAAAGTGTTTTGCAAGAAAATGTATAATGGCAGAGAAATGTGCAAATAAAGGGTACATGTCGGGCCGACAGATTTTATACCAGTCCCACGCGCTGCTTCCTGTGTTTGCTGCAGTGGACAGAGCACGTGGAGAATGACATAATTTCGCTTTTAACCGGTTTGAGGTTATCATATTAGTTTTCCCTTGTCTACACAAGTCACGTTGTGCTTTGTTTGTAACATAAGATTATTTTAATCATTCATTTTTCCAAATTGAAGTTCTTTGCAAGTACTCGATATTCGCTTTAATGTAGATGATCTCTATATGCAGGTAATATGATTTATTACTTACATAACATAAATTGCCAATTGAGAACTGCTTTCCAAGTTGTGATAATACCTTTTAATCTTTCTTGAGACGATGGTTTATCTTTCCCGATATTGCCAGCAACCTCCAAGTTCTCATCTGCATCTTTTTCCTGTTTGATGACAACATCCGATACCTTCCCGGAGGACACACAATGAGATTTCACTGCAAAGACAAAAAGGGTCCTTTATTTCATCACAATATCAATTACATACAATTGGCAACATTATAGAATGAAAGCAGAATTTGTATTTGTTGCAAATTGATGATCACCTATAAGGAGTGGGAAATGTAAATTGCCAATTGAGAACTGCTTTCCAAGTTGTGATAATACCTTTTAACCTTTCTTGAGACGATGGTTTATCTTTCCCGATATTGCTAGCAACCTCCAAGTTCTCATCTGCATCTTTTTCCTGTTTGATGACAACATCCGATACCTTCGCGGAGGACACACAATGAGATTTCACTGCAAAGACAAAAAGGGTCTTTCATTTCATTACAATATCAATTATATACAATTGGCAATAGGATACAATGAAACAGAAATGATATCTAATGATATTAGTTGTTCATTGTTGATTCATAGGTAATAGTAAGAAAAAGGAAAGGTTAGATTATTCAAAGATGATAACCAAATAACCTTTTCTTAAATCAAGGAAATTCATATCATTTCAAAAATTGGAATGACCCTTACAAGTAATAAAGGTTAACAATCTAAGGACCTGTTCAAATTAATTTTGATATGCTAAAAGATCTGTCCTTCTGTAGCATAGTTTCAGGAAAGACATTAGTGGTTAAAAGGAACTACCAGATTCATTAGTTAAAATATCTTTGGGTGTAGTTAAACATCACAAAATTCTTACCTGAATCTTCAGTTGGAATTCGTCCTCCTTGTCTTTCTTTTGATTCTGATTCAGTGACACTCGTATCCATAGCTTCATCACAATTTTGTTCAGAATCTCCATTCTGCCTCATTGGAAGATCCAAAGCCTGATTTGTTGAGGACAGATGTGATCCTAAATCGGTGAAGATTAAAAGAAATGAAATGAATTGGGAAATATGTCATGAAGCTACTGAATATTACAAAGATCAGGAAAAAAATATATGTAATTATGGCTGCAATGAAAGTATGAACACGAGCAATGCAACAATCAAATAAGAAATATTAACAAAGAGACAAGTATTCATGATAATAACAATAATAATGGAGATTTATATAGCGCCTTTTCAGTCAGTATTACTGCTCAGAGCGCTTCAAATATTATTACCCTGTTACTGGATGGCAATTCAAGCCGAGCATCAACCCATTCATATAGGCACACACATCATCAGATAGTGTGTTACTGTCTCCTACCAGTCCCATGACACCTGGGTAGAGTGTAGCGTTGTGGATGGATGCTGAAGGAAATCAACAATATGAGTGGGATTCAAATCTACGACCATCTGGTTGAAAGGCTACAGTCAGTACCACTACACCATGATGCCTCTAGTTCCTTTGTGTGTAGTAAAACATCACAAAATTCTCACCTGAATCTTCAGTTGGAGTTCTTCCTCCTTGTCTTTCTTTTAATTCTGGTTCAGTGGCACTTATATCCATAGTTTCATCACAGTTATGTTCAGAATCTCCATTCTGCCTCATTGGAATATCCGAAGTATGATTTGTTGAAGGAAAATGTAATCCTATATCTGTAAAGATAAAAAATAAAATGAATTTGTTAAATATGTAAATGTAAACAGACTGCTGAAATTGACTGATTTTTATGTAGAATGCCGCCGATAAATATCAGAAAAAAATTAATAACAATAATACAACTTATATAGCGCAAGAACCCACTCTGCCGAGTGCTCAAGGCACTTTGCATTATCATTACCCTGGCTTTAGCCAGCATACACCAGCATACTTGGCATTTCAAGGAATAAATACTCCTGCCATGTACTCATTCACCTCACATTGGTTGAGCGCAGCAAAATGTGGATGAATTTCTTGCTGAAGAAAATTAACACCATAGGTTAGATTTGAACCTACAACCCTCTGGTTGAAAGGCGAGAGTCATGACCACTACACCATAATGCTATATAATAATGGCAGCAACAAAAGTTTCAAGACAAGCAATGCAATAATGAAATGAGATTTGTTAGTGCTTAGTACCATCTACGAATGTCTTTTCATGAGGTCTCTGGCACCTTGGAAATAAATGATCAATAGCCCCACAAGGATACACAATTTCAAATAAAGTATAAGCTGAAATTTTTGCAGTGGTTTTATTTTCGCAAATTTCACAGTTAAAATCTTGGGAAAATTTCCATTAAGTATTCATGTGCATACACGCACTGTCAAAAACGTAAAAATAACAAAATGCTAAAATCGTAAAACTGGTAGGAAATAGCGAAAATATCAGCACATGAAAATTTTGGCATGTATATATATATACATAGTATAATAATAACAACAATAGATCAATGCAATTTATATAGCATATATATCCACTTTGCTGAGCGCTCAAGGCACTTTGCATTATTATTACTTGGCTTTAGCCCCTCGTACACCAGCCCACTTGGCATTTCAAGGAATAAATATTCCTGCCAGGTACCCATTCACCTCACCAGGGCGGTGTTTCACCAAATCGTTCTTTAAGTTATGCATGACTTCAAGAAAGACTGGAGTACGTTAACGAGTGTAATACACGTAAGATTAGAGGATATTCAGCACAATATCCCGTACTACCAGTCTTGCGTAAAGTCGTTCTCAAAGTCTTTCGTAACTTGGTGAAACACTGCTCTGTGATGTATTGGATTTTTTTACTTTTATGTTTGCTGCATTACATACGCCTGTTCGTTAAAGTTCGGAGTTCCACTCGTGGTTGTACTAAAATGTTCATCATCAGTTAAAACGTCTGTAGTCCAACAGTTTCCTAATTACATGATGTCCAGAACATTTCATGCCCTGGGTTGAGTGCAGTAATAGTCTACATACCTCCTAGGAACTGATCAGCATGAAAATTGCCTTTGAACACTTCTTCTTTGATAACTTCTGCTTTGAAGACCTTTACACCTTCACTGGCAACTGCAAAAATGAAAGAAAAAAAATCAGTTACGAACAGTCATAAACATAGATTAATAGAGGCAATTCACATCAGTAAAGCAAGAACTGAACAAAAATTTGTCCCATGAGACGGTCACAGGACACTTCAATAATTGAGTTGACTGATCATTATTTTAATCCCTCATTTCTGGATATTCTTCTTGTGTAAGAGGAAAATATTCTGCAAGATTCGATTTTAAAGCCAGGGTAATAATACTGCACTGGTTCTAAACGCATAGAGATGCAATGGCAGTTATATGTGCTATACAATAACTGTTTTATTATTATTGTTATTATTATCATTATTATTATCATTATTATCATTATTATTATCATTATTAATATCATTAATACTATTACCAGCCTACATACCTTCTGGACATTGATCAGCATGAAAATTTCCTTTGAACACTTCTTGTTTTATAACCTCAGCTTTTATAACCTTTACACTGGCAACTGCAAAAACAAAAAATCAGTTACGAACAGTCATATACATAGATCAGTAGGCATTTCACATTAAATTGAGAAAGAGATGAACAAAATTGGTCCCATGAGACAGTCAGGACTCTTCAATAATTGAGCCAACTTTCCCTAGGGTATATATCTCTAAACTATACAGAAGCGGTTGAGCGCCATCTCATTAGCTCTGTTATGTATACACTACAGCTCATCATTTGTAATGCCGGATAACTCATCCGTCGCCAAGGGATCAAATCGGATTAGTCGATGGATCGCCAAGCGTGCCGATCGGCACAATAGTACTTTTCCGAAAATCAATACGATTGCGCCGCGCTTGTGACCGTACAATGTGAATTTCCGACCTGTGTCAATTCATTACGGATTTAGCTTTCACATGAGCGTGTCGGAAATATAGCATTACATAGCAATTTTTGGAGATATTAACTGTTTTTTAGCTGCTAATTTATCAACTTATCACCATGAAGAGGAATAGGAGGCCGCAGATTTTCTCACCAGCTGAGGCCATGGAGCATGTTTTGGCCCCGACGTTTACCCTGGAACTCGATTCAGATTCCGATGAAGAGCCCCACTACGGCAGTGACTCTGAGACTGGTCCCACACGTAATGTTTCGCGTGAGGAAAATGATGTGGAAGATTTATTTATGACTTTTTTTCAGTACAATTATCTTGCTTTTTTTTTCAACAAAATAATATAATATTGACATGAAAAGAAAGAGCAGAGTTTGATCAATAATTTTTGTGTACAATGTTTTTTTTTCTGTGATGCACCGTTTTCAAAATATAGCGGTTTTAAAAATGTTCTACAAGAAGGAGTGCCCAGTTTCACTTGCCCCAATTTAGCCTGGCGCACGGGGATTCTATAGCCGGCGCAGGAAGGGTTAACCTGACGATCTCCCAATCCAAGCGAAGGGCCAACAAGAGAGAGAAAAAGAGAGATCATTATTCTTCTAAGCTCTTACTTATAATCGTGTTCCTGTATAAGAATACGTCAAGAAGTCTGACAAAAGATTTGGCAAGAAATCCATTATAAAAACAAAACTTTATAAAAAATATCTTGTTATCAAAAGAAGTCATACAAAACAACATTAAAAATGTAAGCCTATGGTTTGACATATCAGCAACACCACTATCAAAATAATGAGTAAAATATGCAAAATTGGTGAGAATATATCTCGTATTTCCCATGACCTACTTGCATACAATTTGAGGAGGAATGAGATATTAAAGGGGAACCAACCCCAGGAATTGTCATGTTCTCATTGAAAGAAGAAAAATCAGTGGAAATTTTAGCAAAATCGGACAATCCATTCGAAAGTTATGAATTTTCAAATTCAAAGAGATAATATGATCACTGCAGCTGATGGGGATCCATATGATCGGCAAAATTGACAGAATCTGTGACTTTATGTCGGACAACTCCTCATACGTTTTGTACATAGAATTTTTGAAAATTGATGAATGTGATATTTAGAGTAGGGGTTCAATATCATTATTCTCAAAATTTATGCATAATCAATAAAGTAATGCTATACTTAACAGAAAACCAAAATTTTGTTGACTTATCCGAAAAAAAGAAGAAAATGTTGAATTTTGTATACAGTGTGAATGAAATGTTGTCCGACATGACGTCATGGATTTCGTCGATGTTGCCGATCGCACGGATGCCAATCAGAGGCAGGGATCGTTATATCTCTGTGACTTTGAAAATCTGTACTTTTTAACTGGTTGTCCGATTTTGCTCAAATTTTCAGTTTATTCATCTGATATTTCTTCAGGGGTTGGTTCACCTTTAATATAACTTAACTCTCAAGGAATGAGGATGGGGTTACCACTTGGCCTTTCTCATGGGGTCATTCCATGTCAATTCACCCGATGGGGGAAATCGTACCAAATTCAAATCTGTTCATACTTGGTGTATACGATAATTGACCCGATAAAAGCTCCATTTTTTAGCCAGTCCGCCTCAAGGTTTTCGAGCTATGACACGCCCAACAAAAGGGTTTTCGGTCAAAATGGGCGTGGCCACCCATTTTCTAACAACCCTTGCTCGGCAACCGCTAGTGCAAATTTAATGTGAGTGGTATCATTACAAAGGGAATAAAACAAGCGATTGAACTGTGCTATTTGTTTTCACATGAACAATTTTAATAGTTCTGTGGAACCTCCTTATAAATAGGTCGGATATAGCGCGATACCTGTTATAACAAGATGATTTTACTGGTCCCCGCTCCTTATAGTTCCTTGCTTTTTAACCCTGATATAATGAGGAACTTGATATAACAAGGTAATTTTCATGGTCCCAAGGACCTCGTTATAAAGAGGTTTCACTGTAATGACCTTTTGACCTTTTGCTTGACCTTGCATTTTACCGCGACTGTCAAAATATTTTTGGACAATATATATGTGCAGCATTGTTAAAAAAACTCACCTCTTGTATTGGATTGTTCATCTGTCGTGCTCACGTCTCCTGGTTCAACCTTGACAGATTTAACACGACAAGCCGATAGCGATGGACGGGTTCTCTCCAGATTTTCTGCATTGAAAGCCCTATTCTCTGCATCAACTGGTTCGACCTGATGTCTCTCAACTTGAACTCTGAAACAGAAATCAAAATGATGATTTCTTTACAATACAGGCCCATTTTGTACATCCACCTACTAATCCTAATTAGTTTTCTACAAAATGTACACCACAGTCTTTGTGTTAACAACATGATTCCTAGCACTAACTTTCAACAGTCTAATTCGAAATTGAAAAATCTTTAGCCGAAGTTTAGGCACATAGCCATGATTGCATTTGATAATGAGTGGAGGGTGGGTACATTAAATAAAAGTTCCTGACAAGCAAGTCCAAGATTTGTTGACCCAAATTCTTTTGCTGATCTGACCAAGATTAGAAATAAATAAATAATTAACAAATTAAAAAAATAAGGAAAAGATCTTCACTTCCACTCAGTCAGATGTAAGCAAAAAAAATCCTTGCTAAAAATGCTACGTTTTCATCCTCTTTTCCTCCTTTTTTTCTCCTAAGAAATGTTCGAATGTTCAGACTTCAGATTTAAATTTCTACTCTTATAAATTCTGAAAGCTTTTGACAATCAATCAGCTCTTCCCTACTTATATATTCGTTATGGCATGTCTTGGTTATTTCACTATAAATTATTTTCCATTGTATCCTTTCCTTGGCAAACCCGGAGAATAGCGACCAGGTGCGCGCGATGTATTCAATTTGTGTGCAATCCTATGGAAGCGTGCGGTAGTGCGTCGGCGATGATTTTTGCACCAGATTCGACCAGCAAACATTTGATAAAGTTGGCTAAGTTTACACTTTTTAACACCAAAATCGATTAAATTTTCAAA
>BQKZ01002086.1:19818-38330 GCA_036244855.1 Temnopleurus reevesii
CCCCCCCCCCCTCCCCACTCTCATGTATTTTAAATTTGCTGTGGGAGAAAACTTGTGAATTGGTCAGACCACTGCACATCAATTTCTTCATTCTGACAATTATATATACATGGATATGACTTTAAACAAACTACTTATGCTTGTCCCCTTCAAACTTGGCTGTCCTAGTTTAAGACCCGGTAACACAGGGCCCCGGAAGATTCACCCCGACTCTTTGTTAATTCACAGTTAACTGCCTCAGAACAACGGGTCGGGGTGACTCGTGTTGCTTCCGGAGATCTATGTGACCAGGGCTTCACCCCACCCATGTTCCATTTGATACAAAATACGTCCCGCTGACCCCTGCAAAGGAATTTTAAAATTATGTTTACCCCAAATCACGTAAGGCAATTGTGATATCATAATTAATCGGAGGTTTTAGTCATGCAGCAGCGGGCTAAAACATCCTAATGCCCCGGTCACAGGGCCCCGGAAGCAACACGATTCAACACGAATCTTTGTTCTGAGGCAGTTAGCTGTGAATTAAAAAAAAGAATCGTTTTGAATCGTGTTACTTACGGGCTCCTATGTGACTGGGGCCTTAGGTAGTAAAGTTACGATAAATTTCAAATTGCAGTTGATCGGTAACCGCCGATCAAAATGTTTGTTTCATGCGCGTCTTGTTAAAAGCGTAGACCCATGCCTGCACAAATGAAAAGCTATGGTTCGACCTGCTTTTTAGTATTTGATTATGTATTATGTTTATTTCTATTAACTCTGTAATTGTTTTTATAACGGCCTCGCTGAAAGAAACCAGCTTGTAGTTGAGTGAGGGCACAATTTGTTTTACCGTTAATAAATAAAGTACACCCACTAAAGTCCCGGTCACATAGGACCCCGGAAGCAACACGATTCAAAACGACTCTTTGTTCTGAGGTAGCTAGCTGTGAATTAACAAAGAGTCATGTTGAATCGTGTTGCTTCCGGGGCCCTATGTGACCGGGGCTTTACCAGTCAACCAATTTCTGATCAAATGCAACTTTCTAGCAACATCCCCTTGTGTGACAGCATAAGTTGTGGAAACTGAGAACTGGTTATCGAGTAAAGTATTCCAACTACTTAGCATAGTACGATGATAAAGTCATAATAAATAAAAAGCTAAAATTGAAAGTCATCAGAATATCCCTTTTCTTACTTCATCTCGCTAACCCCTTACTTAATTTCAATAACGCGTTTATAATGCGATTGTGGTGTTTTGAACATCCACTTTATGACTTAACGAGCTCAACAATCATTTCATTCTTTTCAATATGTCAAATTAATAAATTATTGCTTTCGCAATTCTGCAAATTCATAAATGTTTGTGAAATAAATCTATATATTAATCCTTTAATCTATGTATTAATTCATTAAGAGCTTTTAAGAATATTGGTGAGTATTCTAAAGTAGGAATAAAAACCGCATTTGGGTGTTTTAGGCCTATAGTGACGCAACTAAAATGAAAGTTAGTTCTTATGTGAACCAACACAGAAACTTTAAGCCACTGCACACGTCACGACTGACTTACGATTCGATTTTTAAAGAAAATGGAATTAGAAAAAAATATCTTCAAACACATAAGAAATCTTTAGCTAGGGATCTTAATAGTTGGATTTAAAGTCTATATACCCCTAAATAATAATTTTTAAAGGGGAAGAAAAATATGGCGAGAAGAACAAAGAAATTTTAAAGAAAATCAACAACATTTGATAACACTGATATGGATATAACGAATGGTTAATTGTGCAGCTATGACGTAATCAGTTGGCAATTCGTCTAAATATTTAACCATTCATAATTTTCTTATTAGTATATCGATTTCCTCACACTTTTTTTTTGTTCTGATCATCTCGTTTTTCTGCTCCTGTTGAAAGAACATGATGGAGGGTAGACTCTCGTTTTGATAACCAAATAGAAAATCAAATGCAAAAGTTCAGCATTCTCGCCAAAAGGAACATACGCAGAATCTTAAAGAGTTGCTGGAGCAGTTTTAATATTGTCTAAATTTTGGAATTGATTTTCCCCGTATATCCGATATAAAGCTGATCGACGCAATGAAATTAAACGTTTAGTATTCATATTAGTTTTCACAACAAAATCAAGTTGACTTTTTGTCAAAATTATTATATTGAATGCTACTACGATTTGTTTCTCACAAACAATCTCATTAACATTCACAAATCTAAGCAATTAAACTACGATATAATCTATTTCCGTAAAATGAAGTGGGTCATGTGACAATAGGTATGTGCGTCATTTATTGAATTGTGCGGACATAACAATCAAAAGCCGGTTCCGATTTCAAAAGCATTGATCGCTGACACCGACTTCAAACGCGCACACTCGGGGAAAACAGACGCGTAGCACGGATTATCCTATTTTGCTCAAATTTTCACAGTTTGTTCACCTGATTTTTCTTCATTTACTGACTATACATTATTGTCTGCGTGTAATTCCCCTTTAAAGTTTTACCAACTGCAAAAAAATGAGATGAAGATAACGAAACTGATATTAAAACTACAAGCGTCCATACTATAAAGCGATTCTTGAAGTCTAAATCCTGAAGGGACTGTCGAAGTTTCTTAACTATTTAGGTTATTATGAAAAGAGTGACCGTTACCACTGTTTGCATTCGACAGAATTAATCATATTTCAAAGTTGTTTCTTCAGGAAGTAATTGATAGGCTCCCCGTCATCAAATGTACATTTCGTGTTGAGTCACACATAGAGTTAATACCACTTACTGCAGATAGCCAGAGGCCGACATACATCCGCGTCCTTTTTGTCGACATTTATATATCGCGCGTAGGTCAATGTGTGACCGGGACTGCAGTTTTACAACCATTGTCAAAATCGCTACCCAACTGTCCAATGATAAATTATTAGGGGATAATCACACAATATGATTTAATCATGGGCGGAGCGTCAAATCATGACAGCTCCTTTAACATAATGAGTGTGATATAAGCTCTTGCATTATTGGTTCATATCAGTGCGAGTGTAGTCTACATGTGCACGTATAGATCCTGGAGGTTGGAGTAAAAACTCGATAAGATTAGATTTATTTCAGGAAAAAGAATAAGTATCTGACAATCTACATTTAGTTTGTTCTTTTGGACTCACACAGAGTGGTATTCTATCAACCCATCATTCAGCGGAGGGCAGTCACATTCAGTCTTAAACGTGGTACGCCGTTAGTGTGTGCGAGAGTTTCATATCTACTTTTGTTAATGTTCCTGTGATGAAGACTTTCTTCACCATAATTCTTTACCATCAATCACATTAACCTCTCTCCGGATACAAAGGAATCGTCTATGATCAATTCAACAGAGGACAGATAGCAGGTGGCTCCTATCATCTTAGGTGGTTGGTTAATTAAACAGATGACGTCTTGTGCGACTGTATACGCCGAGGAAAACATGAACGGATCTTACACAGATATGCCAGAACTGCTTTTCGTCACGGATTTCTTCTCAACGGATGTTGCAACAGAAGCACCTGGTCTCCCTGAAGTGGATGTGGCAATGATGACATCTGGATGGGTTTGGAACCCAATCATCTGGTCGTGGTGGGTGATCCTGCAGATGATTGCGGCACTTCTTGGCATCGTAGGAAACCTTCTCGTCGTGACGGTCTTGTTCCAGCGACGGAAAAAAGGTAGGTCGACGGATAGGCTTGTAGGAGCGTTGGCAACAGCTGATCTTTTCACCTCGATCTTCATGATTCCGCTTCCTTCTGCTGCCCAGGTCCCGCCGAGTGTTCTGGGGGAGGTGTACTGCAGGGTCGTGAATACATCCCTGTTGATGTGGGTCTCTGTAGTTGCGTCGATTCTTACCCTGACGTTTATTCCCGTCGGGCAATACATCGCCGTTGCGTACCCGTTCCGCAGTAAGCAGATTCTCTCCAGAAAGAAGGTCACCGTGGTAATCATCATGATCTGGGCACTCAGCCTTCTGCTCAATCTCGTGTTTGCATTCAATGGTCGTCTTGACAGGTCCCGTGAGAAGTGTGGTTCGGGCTATCGATCGAAGAAACTGCAAAAAGTCATGGGTGTGATCTTTTTCATTGTCAAGTTCCTTATCCCGACGCTCCTAACACTGACTCTTCAGGTCCTAACTGCCCGATCGCTCCAACGTCAATCCCGACTTCATCAAGGGTCCGAAAGACGTCTCGACGTTTCTAACCCCTCAACGCGACACCTCATCGCCAAAAAGCGCGTTTTGCAGACAATGTTCATAGTGGTGATTGTTTTCATCATCTGCTGGGGCCCAGATCAGATCATTTTTCTTGGATTCAACTTCAAACTCGTTCCTGTCTCATATCTGTATGGTCCTTTTTACCGCGTCATAACTCTCTTGGGTTTCTGTAACTCCTGTGCGAATCCAATAATCTACGCCGTACGCTACCCTGAGTTTCGCACTGCCATGAAAGAGCTCTTCACTCCAGCAAAACGCACCGACACCCCTCTATTTGACGAACGAGAAAGTAAATCGTATTTCCAAAAAGTTTGATACTAATTATTTTCACTTGAATCAAATTTATTTTTATCACGAATATCACTTCAAGACCCATCCATGGTGAATTAAAGTTCCCTTGCATTACATAAACTATTTGTATCATCACTATCACTTCAGGACAAATCGATGGAAAATTAGGGTTCTTCTTATGATTATCTTCTTGTAATCTATGCTATGTGAATGTGTAAAGCTGTAGTCTGAAATTGCAGACCTTTGGTTCCTTAGTTATGGCAGAAGGCATTCATACGATTTATTCGTCTTTTTTCGCTATATACAAAACATATTCAAATTTAGAAATATGACATAGATACATGATTTGTTATTCACTATGTTGAATTTTTCGTAACATATAACTTATAATTTTGATGTTTAAGTATTGCCACATCCGGTCGATTTTCGAAGAAAGGTTCAGTAGTCGTCACAAAACGTCACTGATCTTCAAAAATCCTGAATATTGATCTTCATATCTTTTCATTTTAATTGAACGAGTGAAAGAGCTAATGTTTATTTCTATTTAACGTATTGTATTATATTATCATAGAGTAAAATTTAGAAAAGAGAGATAGCAGATACTTCATTAATGCATTTTCTCCTTCTTTTCTATCTTTTCTCTTTCTCTCTCTCTCTCTCTCTCTCTCTCTCACACACACACACCCACCCACACACGTACACATTATTTTATTTGAAATTGTATATAATAATATTTTGATGATACACTGATCTTCTAAGCATCTTCTGCTGATCGGCTTTTATCTGTTGAAACTTCTAGCCAAAATTAAGTACCACACCTTGAAATATCGCAATTAAAATGCTCATCATGCCTTCTATTTTTTCGGAAATGTTTTATAATCATTAATATCTAAGGATAGAATAAATGTAGAGTACACCTTTCCAAGGTTTTATGGGGAAGAAGCGTTCATAAATAAGTTCTACCCGAGAAACAAGAGATCAAAGACGACCAAGGAAGCAAATCGCTCTTCATCATGTCTTATGGACGATTTATGATAGTAAGAAGTGTAATAAAAGAAATTATAAAAGACCAAGATATCACAATTGCGAAGAAAAGTGACTACTTTGATGAACAGAATACTGTATTTTACTTCGAAAGTTTCATGTTGCATGGTGTACTGGCCAATATGATTAAAATTCGGACCTGTTTCCCACGAATATTAATGCATGCTATATTGATGCACTGGTACTACGACCTTGGTGATGCAAAAATGCACTCGAAATGGTTCATACAGAATGTAGACATCGACATTTATAATCATTTGTCATGTACGTGTACGTGGAAGCGTCGTGGCGTAGTGGTTCTGACTCTCGCCTTTCATCCAGAGGGTCGTAGGTTCGAATCCCACCGATGGCGTTAATTTCCTTCAGCAATAAATTTATCCACATTGTGCTGCACTCGAACCAGGTGAGGTAAATGGGGACGGCAGGAAGAAATTCCTTGTTATACGGAGCGCCGTAATGGCTGTCAGCTAGAGCCGGGTAATAGTGAATGTAAAGCTTTCAGCGCCATGAGCACCCGTCGATAAGGTGGACCTGTGCGCTATACAAGTAGCCACCATAATTATTAATATTATTATTATATTATTATTATTAATATTATTATTGCATAGAATGTAGAAATCAGAACTTATAATCATTTGTCATATACATAATCCAATATTATATTGCATGAAAGACTATGAATTATTTATATAACATCAACGTGCAATTATTCCTTTGCTTTTTATAGCCTCTACCCCGCGTTCATAAAATTTGAATGACATTCCGTTGGGGAACCGTTTGGTTGATGCTCAGAGGTAACACACGTGTCAGCTGATTGCCTTTGCTATATATTCATAAGTTCATGGATCGTCATAAAGATTTCATAAAAACATGGCAGACATTGGTTATAAACGCAAAATTGAATTATCACCCTGAAATATTGTAACACCAGGGCAGTGTTTCATCAAGTTACGAAAGACTGTAAGAATGACTTCACACACGACTGGTATCCGTTATTGTGCCGACTGATCGATAATCTTACGCGTATTACACTGGTTAACGTATACCAGTCTGTTTTAAAGTCGTGCGTAACTTTAAGAACGATTTGGTGAAACACCGCCCTTGTATAGTGAAAGTGTGATGAGCATCCTTATTGTTGTGCCAATATCAAATTGTGCATACTAATAATAATAAAGGATAATAGTGATAATTTATAATGGATGCAATAGTGCTTGTATCCCTTCTGCGGAATGATCAAGGCGCTTTGCATGATTCGTTACGATCATATAGCAGGGGACTGGTAATCCCAAGTGTAAAAACAGAAAGTTGAAGAAAGGCCTTCTTTTTTGATGGAGCAGTTCTCTGGAACAACCTCCCCCTCGAGTTAGAAATGCACAAAAAAGCAGTCCTTTTGCAATAACTTTTTGAAGACAGCATAATCACAACTACCAAACAAATGCAATCCATCTATACCTGGTTCATTTTGACTCAGTTAGTTAACGTATTGGCACAATTACGAAACAAAATATGATAAAGACGGTGTGCATTATAGCCAATAGTTTTATTGCAAAAGCGTTCAATTTGAAATATGTAATATGACAAAATGATTAACGATATATCCTGATTTGTTGATTTTCCTTATATTTCATAAGTTGATCATCTCTGTTCTCCAAATCCAGCTTAAAAATGTTCAATGTTCTCTATGCTCCCTATGTTAAGTGTCATCTATCTACGGTTTATGTTAAATTAATCCCATATATGTTATTTTTATGTTCTGTATTAGAATGTAAAAGTTTCTTTCATGTAATTGTGTGCTCGTTAATGTGTACATAATGTATTCCGTATTATACAGGCCCCCATGAAGAACAGTAATATAAATAAAACGTAATAAATAGATAGATAAATAACTAAGTTAGTTATTCGAAGGTTGCTTCGGTAAGTACATTATTCTGAAGACTCCAACACTATTACATATTTCGTACTGGAGGTTTAATAATCAATTAATGGACGTACTATTTCGGATCTTCGTTTAATGTTAAATAGTTTTTTTGTTTAAATCACGAAAAGGTTTCAACATGCGTAACTCGAAATAAGCCTCGCCATTCTTAAAGACATGTTTTGTCTACATTTACATCAAATTATCTCAGCTTTGTAATGATGAACCATGGGTAAAAAAACATTATGATGATACATGCAATAGTATGATAAAATCATGCGAGTGCCCTGAAAGCGTAGTTGGAGTTCAGGTTGCCTTGCACATTGTTACATGCTTCGTAATAAAACAAATTTAAAAAAAAAAAACCTTTAGTATAACAAATATAACACTCTGTTTCGTGCATGTCAAACGAGAGTATCTACCGTGCGTGAACACTATTGGTGAGCAACGTTGAAATGCAAAAGAAAAGTTCGAATTTACCAGTGGTAGGAAATTTGCATAATCTTATTCTTTATTATTTAATACAGGTATACATTTCTACAAATAGAAGTAATCTTATCATACATGTTGTACAACTATTGTTCTTCAAATGGCCATCAGTTCTTATATTTATAATGTATCTTCATTCATTCATTTGAATGACACAACATCGACGTTCGAAATGGATTCCACCTTGATAATTCATACATCTATTTATTTATCTCATGCATTATACCAGTAACCAAGCAGGATTGTTTCGCATGTTGCAACGAAAAGAAATATGTATAAATACAAAGAAACAAAATAATAAGGGAACACTTTCTAAATGGTAGCAAAACGTTAATATGAATAGACACAAGGGGAAAAGAGAAACATAATTTTATGAAGAATGCAATTCACATGAAACAGATATTTATTCATAAATGAGGTACATAATCAATAACTCATTAAGATGATGACCGCGTCTAATTACCCCAGGAAATACTATGTATATTTCATCTACTACTGCTCTTCTATTATCTCGAACGTTCGTGTGAGTGGCACCTGTCATTAATCAAAATTGATGAAGCTTTTAATACTATGCTCATTTTTGCAGAGCATATATAGATCATGACAGGCAAACAATTAATAGAGAAGCAACAGATTCATCAATAGCTAAATGTACATAGCATCATTGATAATTATTTGATAATGGGTTTCCATTCAATTTCACCAATCATTCAAACTAGTCTCATGAAACAGCCATGTTTTATAAATACATTTATTTCCATTGAATTTTGATTGATTGAAGCTACCAACGGAAATGCATTGCTACATTGAATAATTTGTAAGCACGAGAATGCATAAAATGTAATAACTTAGAGCTTTATAGAGATAGGGTTATATGCTTAGATATTTAGTGTTAAATGGTAAACGCCTTAAAATCTAAACTAAGTTAGTTATTTAGTTATCGATTGTTAGGACAAACCCTGGTCATAATGACAACTGAGTTTATAGCGTGAATGAAAACCAATATGTGTAAATGACGTTTATATCTTCAAATTTGGTTATTCCATGGACTTGCAGTATTAACGGTAGAATTATGAACGCTGGTCATTTTGAGCGCCGTGTAATTTGCTTCCTGTCTCTCACAATAGCGCAATTTTCTGATAACGAGTATATAAGCCCTGGCATCACGTATAAAGTGGTGTCTCGTGAAGCTCACTAGCCATAGTTATTAACACAACCAACAGAATTAAATCAATTAATGGTTAAATTAATCATCTTCTAAAGTTCTTCAAAGCTGAGATATAAGTAATTGATCACATCGACACGTCTCGATGTAATTGCTAGATTATACTTTGGATTTGTGTATCACTCTACAAGTATAAGTTTTAGATAAAAACCTGCAACTCTTTTAGAAACATTTCAAATCGACACCTTTTTCGCTATAATCGACTTGTTGCTTTCTACAACATTGCCGCAATGGAAACAGGAGGACTGTCTCAAGGTTTTGTATGCATCTTCATTGTAGCTGTTCAGATATATTCCGCGGAGCCGACATTTCCTACATCCACCTATGCCACCGAAGATTACATATGGGGTACTACAGCCACGGGAGAGGACTTGATCCGCAAACCGGTTGGCATGAGCAATGATTCAGACTTTACAACGTTACATCCAGAATATACCACAGGCACTACGGATCAGGTACCAACTGGATTTGAAGCAGAAAAGGAAGGTATGGATATTGATTTGTCTGAGAAGGTATCGGGTTGGACTTGGCAGCCAATCAAATGGACATGGTGGATGATCCTGCAGATGATTGCAGCACTGTTAGGAATCATTGGGAACCTTCTGGTCGTGATCGTCTTGTTCCAGCGACGCAGGAAGAGTCGATCAACAGACACACTCGTCGGAGCCTTGGCAACTGCGGATCTGTTCACGTCAATCTTCATGATACCTCTCCCCGTTGCTACCCGCGTCCCATCAACGATACTAGGCAACCTGTACTGAAAGCTGGTACTGAACTCTATATTCATGTGGGTTTCGGTTGTGGCGTCCATTCTAACCCTGACCTTCATTCCCGTTGGCCAGTACATCGCTGTTTTATACCCGTTCAGAAAGAACACCATCCTGTCTCGGGGAAGAGTTATCATGGTGGTTATTCTGATCTGGATTGCTAGCTTTGCTGTGAATTTCGTGTTCATGCTAAGCGTCACCAAACCCAGCCCTGATCCTTCGCTGCAAAAGTGCATTCGGTCATTCCCATCAAGGAAACTGCAGCTCATCATGGGCGTAGTTCACTTTGTCATCAAGTTCCTCATCCCGACCGTTGTGACGTTAACCTTTCAGGTGCTCACAGCTCGGTTGCTCCTTCGCCAATCGCAGCTTCACAGTGGATCTGGAAAACGCTTTGACAAATCCAATCCTGCAACTCGACACCTCATCGCTAAAAAGCGCGTCCTTCAGACAATGTTCATCGTCGTTCTTGTTTTCATCATCTGCTGGGGCCCAGATCAGATCATTTTTCTTGGATTCAACTTAAAACTTGTTCCTGTTTCATATTTGTATAGCCCTTTTTACCGCGTCATAACCCTGTTGGGTTTTTGTAATTCCTGCGTGAACCCCATCATCTACGCGATACGGTATCCTGAAATTCGCAAGGCCATAAGGGGGATGTTCAGTGATGCTAAACGTAGCGACGCGCCACTGTTCGATGAGAGAGAGAGTAAAGTATTATCGCCAACAAAGCCAGAGGTAACACGTAATAACCTGCAAATTACCATACAAAATTGATATCTGATCCGGTTCTAAACAACCGAATGGTGCCGTTACACTAAGATTAGCTTAGCCAGCGTGTCTCAGACCTATAAAAATATCTCGAATTTTTTTTTTTTGTCTTTTCAAACTTGGGTAATTCTGTGCATATCCGTATCGTATTCGTTACGACTTAAACATGTATATAAATTATAGGTAACTTATTCAGAAAGTTTTAGTCACGTATTTCAGCGACTGATTAACGTATTTCGGCGTTCACAACATGTAGGTCTAGTCCCATTGTGATGTCATGGTCCTAGACAGCGTCTCGACATGTTTGTTGAAAACACAGGCAGACGACTTCATAAGCCTAGAACGTCGAACACATTATTATGTATAATATTTGCATTCGTGATGACTTCATGCCTTAGTGTACACTGTCGTATATGCCGTTATCCGTCGAATACGTTGAAATATTGTATATATTTTTTCTACATATAGCTCATATTTTCCCCTTTAGTTATAAGAACATAATTGCACACAGACGTTATGCACAAACGTGTTTCGCAAAAAGTATTCATAGCGTAAATCATATTATCGTCGGGAATAAATTGTGAATGTCAATGCATCGCTAAACATTATGCAGAATACTTTATTTATAGGTTATCAAATCGCTCCATCAAACGTAATACATACGTCAAAATACGCTTTGTACACGTCCAAAATTCCTTGTATACCGACGTTTCGGGTCAATTTTCATACGTCAGGCATACGCTGGCAACAACTTCAAGGTATGAAGTATTTTGACTTATGAATAAATGAGTAACGTTTATAAAAGAATGTGTCAACAATTGCGTAACATTTCTACAATTAATACGAAGCGCATTAGCCATTCTTCGGAATGTGTCGAAAAAAATTGTTCTGCTTGCGATATTTTGTCTGAAATTTCGCTGGCTAAAACATCCAATGTGACAGCACATTAAAATCACTGCCTGTTTGCCAAATATCTTACAGTGTTTCAAATCTTAAGATAAATCTCACTGTGGCTAAAGATGACGACACGTAAGTGAAATACTTGACAACTGTAACATGTAAATATTTGTAAAGAAAAATATGACGAGACAGTTCCAAAACTGAATATTTCCGCCTCTAAGGCTCTTCACATGGTGTAGATGGATAAATTGTACATAATTCAATGATGGAATTGAAAAGTACGGATTTGATTTACGGATATTACTTCTGTCCTAGGAAGATGAAATCCTGACAATGAACAATTAGAAATAGGCTTTAATAACAAAGAAAATCAACAAAGAATCAAAATATATTTACACAGATTAGCCAATTGTTAAAACGGATATTTCAGTACATGCATTATGTGCGATGATATCAATGTTTTATAAAATCTTAGAAAAGACGCCGATTGTTGTTGTTGTTGTTGTTGTTGTTATTGTTGTTGTCAAATAATGACGTTGCCGACACTTGAGGTGCCATCAGAAAATCAACAATGCAGAATTGAAGATAAAAACTGATAAGTGAGTAGTTGACTGAGAAAATCTTACTGTGTGTAAGCCTTTTCAAAGACGTCATTCATTTTAAACCATTTTAATAAGCTTAAATTGTTTACTTATCTAGGGTCGGTAAATGCTAAAGTAATCTATTGATGGCAAGATGAATCAAATATACGTTTGGTAACGATTGCGATAGACACAATCATCCACTGACATTTTCTTTTATTTCATGTTATTTCCTCATTTATTTATTTGAAAACACGAACAGTTATACGAATAAGAAACAAATCAATTACAAAGATAGTACAGCAGTCAAGATAAAGATAGAGATACATATACATATGTATAACATACAGGGGAACTTCACCCAGACATTGATGTGCTCTCAGTGGGTGGGAAAAAATACAATGGTCAAACTGTGAAAATTTAAGCAAAATCCGACAATCCGTTCAAAAGTTATGAATTTTCAAAATTTTTATTTCTACGCCTCATGGACTCCTTAAATCGGCAACTTACCTGCACAAGATTGCTGTTAACATGGAGAACTCTCTATTCACTGTGTACACAGAATTTTGCATTTTGTTCTTTATCTAGAAAAGTAGACAAAGCGCTGTTTACTTCTGTCTTTAAATATGATATGGACATAATGATTCTGCATGCATTTTGGAATGAATCTTGTTGATTCCTAATTTACTTTTTTGGAAAAATGTGAAATGGGTTGTCCGATTTTGCTCAAATTTTCACAGTTTGATTGTTGTATTTTCCTCCACCCACTGAGAGCATGTATGGGTGAAGTTCCCCTTTAAGGAACACTGATGGCGATGTGCAGTTCTCATCGTAAACAAGAGTTTACTCATTTGAGTTAGAATACGTTCATTCGTGTATGTGCAGTCCACTGTGCCGGGCTTTAGATTTAATAAACACGTTAGTTTTATGTTTTAATTTAAATATGTATTGATATTCACTATTAATACACTTTGGTGTGTTTCTTTGATGTACCAAGAAGTATCTCTAAGGATATTTAAGAATGACAAGTTTGCAATTTTCCTATCATTCGCTTCTCAAACCGGAAGTCACGTTCCCAACCCAAGGCGGCAACATACCGGTATCGATGGCGTCATGAAATATCGTTTGATATTATTTATTGCTGATGGCACCAATGTAGTGTAGAGGGATCAACAAGGATACAACTATTCGTCTATTGAGTCGCAATGATGCGGTTTAACTGATTTAGGAGCTTTATCTTTATGTTACCGCAAAGAATCCCGCATATTTCATATACGCGTGTCAAATGCACGGAACATGTGTTCATGATGGATTCGCTGTCACCCGCCGAACATTTTGTGGCTATTACTTTCAAAATCTCAGTCACTATACCATATGGGATATCGCCAAATGAGGGAAAACTTTTTCCTCGTGGGATTTCGCGGTTTCCCATGCACAAACAAAAGGCTGAAGCACCTAAGTTGTTAAAAATGGGTCATTTTTTATTCTTTATCACAGAATATGACCTAAAATACACGAGCATAGTAAATACGGCATATTTGACTGGTTTACTGTTCTCATTTTACACGACTTGTATTTCATCGCCATGTTGCAAAATCATGGCTATAGAAAAGTGAGTAAGAAGTTGCAAAAGTATATTCACCAAATATTTTATGCATTTGAAATGTTTAGTTCAAATAGTGAATTTCGAGACTGGTATGATATTTTCTGAAGGATGTATAGTGTGCATTAACATTTAATTTTCGTCATCACTAGTATGTCCATCGCTGATAGCTTTTTCCATCATATGCCTTTTGTTGATATGCCATTACATTGTGTTTAAGCATTTATAACAAGAGGATTAAATGTAGATTCATTGAGGTCGGAGCGAATGATTATCGTTTAGCGATGACTATACGATACAATATACAATACAAAAAGTTCTTATATAGCGCCTTTTCAAAATATATGGTACAAAGCGCTTAAAACAAAATACAATATAGAAGATAACATACACAATTTATATACATGGCATTTATAGTCATTTCACATGTAGCATCCCCAGTATTGACCTATTCGATGTTATGCTACAGATTTACGATGACCGTTAACATTTCTTGATATTTCAATATAAGCTAACATTACATTTTGGCATGTTCATTATTTACATAACGATCTGTTGTACGTTCAATGTGTCACTCAGAATCTATTAGATATGTGTTCAAAATAAATTTCTTTCCCGTATGAAAAACTCCTTTCAGAATTGACGTGATCCCTTTTCGGATATTGTCGAGCGTTCATCTGCAATCTTTCCCATGGACAACAGCTATTATTTGGTATGACTATTCCACAAAATTCTGAAAATTGACTTATGCCAATCAACAAGTCAACATCATATGATATTATATTTCAGGTACTATTTACATTACTAAGTCCTTCTTCCACAAAATATCAAGCCTCTGAAATGCAGGTGAATGCTGGCGAAAAAATGGATGGACAGATAGATAAATGGTCCATTAATCCATTGACCACCGAATTATGTAATTCCCATAGACTTTGTACAGGGACCACCCGGTTCCAGTTGTCAATGGGTTAATTAGAAAATCGTTGCAGATAAGAGATGAATTGTGATTTCATTGTACATACTTAAATGCAAATAGTAGAATATTATAGAAAGACATATAAAATATAAAAATGGTGAGAGATAAAAAGAAAATGGGAGCATGAAAATACACATAAATATATACATTCAAACGGACATATAAACGTACATTATTACAGCGAAACTTGAAGAACAAAGAATCTAGACACTGTAGAGTAAATCTAAATGTGCTTGCTGCTCGACAGTGCCCTCTTAAACAGGTGAGATATGTCATTACCGATTACCAACGGGATTTGACACTGTGTTGACATTTTCTACATTAACGGTGCCTACTTTTTATCAAGAATGTTCAAGTGGGTTGGTTTTAAGTTGAAAAGTTGTATCGCTTTATTGGTTTTAAAAGAAAGTTACGAAGAATGGAATGATGTATACGATATACATGAATGTATAAAATAAAGTGAATATTTCATCAAACCATTTGACTGTCTTGATAATACAGATAGACGATAATTATAAAACTTACTTACAGACATATGTATAATCATTTACATACGCTTAGAACCGCCTTTTATATTTGCATGAACATAATTCACATATACACATTAGAATAGTTTTACTGCCACTGTTAGCTGTTTTATGTTTAATATACACACAAATGGCGAATTTCTATCAAATCTTAGTCCATTAGTCGAGAGAATTAAGATTTTAACATGTTTTTGGAAGGAGGCTGACTTCAAATTTTAAAGGGCTTCTTACACCCTTTCCGTAAATACATGACCGTCAGATTTAAAGTCTGTGGGATCTACACCTAGAAAGATGTCCCGTGACAAATTTTGATCCTTTAAGCTGAAAGGGTAGAATTTAGGAACAAAAGGGCCCTTTTATTATTTTTTTCTAATTATCGTGTTTTTATTGGAGGGGACGTCAGACATATCTCAAGTTACTGTTGGCTGTCATATATTTTATATGTATGTTTACTTTACGTCCACTTAGAACATTTTCTGGCAAGCATTATGGTTTAATACTACGATAGTTTGAAGAAAAAAAACCGTCGGCCATCCATCGAGGGGTATTTAGGGGCGCCTGCCCTTTAGAAACAGGCTGATAAGAAAATATTTCTTCACGGACTGGGCGTTAAGATATTTTAGGGGTAAAAAATTGAAGGACTGATGGGGTAAGTCAAGGTTGGAAGTTTCTAGACTAAGAAAGCGGTGATTTCTATACTTTCTTCCCATTGCATATAGCACTACTAATCCGGGGAAAATGCATGCTCATCACCGGATTATGGCCGCGGACGGCCTTTTCCACTTGTCCCATCAATTTGGGGGAGCACGCCCTCTAGTGTTAATATATAAAGCTGTTTGGTTCTCATCAGGGGTTGCGTAAACTACGCTCTTCTGGTGTTCGTGCGACCTATCTTCGTTTCCTACACCAATATTCTCATACACGCCCCGATTCCCACAATCATTTCTCTCTGGAGGAGTAGTAAACCCTCGATTATTCATTTCATAAATTCCAGATAATCCTTCCCGTGAACCAGGGTGATCAACTTCTGGTGGCAGTGTCCCGTCGAAGACTATGTTGCAGGGACCGTAATAAGCCTTGGTGCCAGTGGACATGGTTGATGTAGCTAATGCTGAGGTGCCTGGATGAGTAGTGTCTTTTTGCTGTTTTCTAGACCTGGGTGAATATTTCGATATAGACGAATCTGGTTAATCTTCAAATACTTAACCCGAGTTGTATAACTCCCAATTTCCCAAAACTAGATTAATATAGACTAGGTGGATATAGCAAGTATGAATCGTACGAAATAAATCTTATTTAACAATACTCAAAAATCAGACATAGGAAACTCTCTTAATTCTTCACCATTTAGTATTCAATAAAAAGAATAGATTATCCCAATCAAATCTATTTTCAAAAAAATCTGCCGCAAAATACAATACACAAAATACACCTGAAATACGAGCAATTGAAATATGTCTATAGATATAGCAAAAACCTAAATCATTATAAGAAATCAATCAGAATCACTCTTGGAGACTTTCGCTCACGTGAATTAATATCATATTTAACTTTTTGTCTGCCCACGGAATGGATCGAAGTGCTGAATGTCTAACTCTATTAAAATAAAAATGTCAGTGTTCTATTTTAGACTTGTACCTGATTCTAATCAAGAATTATCTGTGGATTTCAAAGTGGAAGCCTGCAACATAAAGGCTATATACAAATACAGTTACGGTTAATATTAATCGTATGTCTATGGCAAAATGAGTAGCAAATAGATACAATTGATTGCAAAATCATCGTATCTCTTTGTGTTACAGACCCAAGTTTGTACAAACCTTCTACACATCACTAAGACTATTACGATGATAACGACGATAAGTGATACAGCCACACTTCCTCCAACGCCCACGTACAATCCTGAAAGTTCAAGAAAAATATTGACATTTTGTTTAAATTCGTTCACAGATGACAATTTAATGAAATAAATGCAATGTTCCAGATGTCACATTGGAAAGCCCTCAAGCGAAAGCTAGATCACGGGAGCTTTTTTTCAGCTGTCATTGTATAGGCAGATACATTATTCACCCCAAATCGTCGGAACGATGACTTTTAGAACACGAAGTGCAATTACTACTAAACAAATCTCCTTAGTTTCATAGACTCATGATTGTGATTTCACATGAAATATTTATGGTCGGATTTATAAAAATAAAGCATTAGAGCACTTGACACCGGGTATCATTTTCTGTAAGCATGGAAATTGTGGAAGTGCTTACTGTTCCACAACGCCCTCACTTGAATAAAACGTGCATATTCCAAAATAATCAAACTAAAGAATGGATTAATGGTTAGTGAAAATGTCTTGTGGAGGGGTGCAAAATTAGAATTAGATAAAGTGCTTGCCAATAGCAAGAATCATTTAGGGATTAGAACTTCGAACAGGCGCACTTAAACAGGGGGGGGGCTGACTAAACATGCCCCTGCGTTAGCTTTTTTTTTAAATCAAATTATATGACATAAAGGATGATCAAATCGCCGTTGGTATTTTTTCAATAATATATGATATTAACTCAAATAAAGAATGACAAAAATCGCCCATTAGTACATGTATCTTCTTTAACGATATACGGTAATTTTCATATGATAAACGACCCATGCTCGTTTACCAGAATTAGATCCCGTATCATGACGTGTCGTTGAAGAATGCACTGATGATGTGGTCGATACTTGAGCCGATGTGGACGTCCCAATTTTATCCCCTGGACCTGACACTTCGATTCGATTTGTAGAAAAATGCTCTGTCATGTAAAGTGATGATAAAGTGTGAAATGTAACGTTAACATTGTATTCCAGAAAAGTGGCTTCTCATGTTATTTCATTGATCACTGATTAAACATGATATAATGTATTTCCGTAGAATTAAGTCGAACCCCAATTCAATGGTTCATTGTAATGCTATTCCACTGAGAACCGGCTTATGATTGTTGTGTCCGTACAGTTCAATAGACGACATACGGACCTGTTGTTAATGACCCGCATTATCTTGCGGAAATAGTTTATATCGTATATCGTGTTATTATTTAAAAGCCAAACAGAACCTCATCGAGCCTCTGTTTATTGCGTCTATCTTTTATAAGTGACGATGCTCCACATCAATATCATTATCTATGAACCACTGCACCACCCGGAACAGCCGGGGTTAGAGGGTTTTAGCACCCCCCCCC
>BQKZ01002086.1:53115-65335 GCA_036244855.1 Temnopleurus reevesii
CCCCCCCCCCCCCAAAAAAAAAGGAATATTTGTAGACATAATGGGAGTTCGCAACCAAAAAAAAAACACGTTTTGTTTCAATTACAAAGCATTTCGCGCTGCCTTCTCATAAAATGCAAATCTGTAAACGCGCAAGAATAATCATTAAATTCTTAAGTCGAACCGGCCGACCCGTGTAAACCATACAGATAATTCAAAATTCATTAGGTTGATCCCATGCTACATAAATTAAGGGGAAACCAACCCCTGGAATTGGCATGTTCTCATTGAATGAAGAAATATCCAAATTAATGAAAAATGTAAAGATTTGAGCAAAATTGGATAATCTGTTCAAAAGCTAAGAATTTTCAAATCAGAGATTTTACGATCACTGACGCTCATTGGTGATCCGTGCGATCGGCAACATCGATGGAATCTGTGACGTCATGTCGGACAACTCCGGTTCACTTTGTACATAGAATTTAAAAAAAATGGATTCATGTAAAATTTAGAGTAAGGTTGCAACATGGTTCTTCTCAAAATACATCCAGAATCGATAAAGAAATGCCCTAATATACCCCGATCCAAAACTAAAGTTTTGTTGACTTTTCCGGAAAAAAAAGATGAAAATGTGAAATTTTGTGTACAGAGTGAATGACGAGTTGTCCGACATGACGTCACAGATTCCGTCGAATTTGCCAATCGTACTGATCCCCATCAGCGAAAGGGATCATCACATCTCTGTGACTTTTAAAATTCATAACCTTTGAACGGGTTGTCCGATTTTGCTCAAAATTTCACAGGTTGTTCATCTGATTTTCTCCATTTAATGACAGAATAAGTCCATGGGTTGGTTTCCCCTTTAATTCATACTAGGTCTTCCATGGTAACGCAGGAGTAGGTGACTGCACCACCAACACACACACATACAACACACATGCCCACTTTTATTCAACAAACGCAATCTTGATATCAAATTGCCTTAAAAAATATCTTTGTAATCAATTAAACGTTCCGCGGTTTTGAAACTGTGTTTGCGAGAGGGTTTGTTATACCGAAACTATACCCGTTTTACATCGACCTTTAGATAAAGAAATCCTTCTTCTCACCATACTTACTTTCTTAAAATTAATCTGGGATGGTCATGTAATTTCCTTTCAAACACCTTAAAGAACATAACACACAAGTATATATAGAATGGTGCACGGTACAACAAGATATCCATTTTTTTTAATACGATAGGCCCTGAAGAACCTATTCCAAAGCAACCCCGACGTTTCGATCAACATGTTCTCGACGTCTTCAGGAGAATACTGACCCTCAAGACAGCATGCTCATCAAAGCGCTCAGTGCGGGTAGCTCTTTCTCAGGACCGCTTACATTGTCAAGAAAGATAATTTGTTGAACCTTGGAGCTTTCTCGTCACAGTTCTTCCACGAATGATACCATCAAACGAAATTAACAATGGTATTTTTAGTATAATGGCATATAGTTACATTGTATATAGTTCATTATCAACCATAACAACACCATATTCATCGCCAGGTTTGGTTGCAGATTCATGGTCTCCCGACGTTGCGTATAGTCCGTCATCATCTGCTACTGAATATAACCCTTCCTCGACGTTAAAGGCCCCACTCCCAGACCCCATCCCAACTTTATCCCCCGACTTATCCGGCTTCGCGTAAAGATCACCGATGTTCACTTCCTCGCGTCCCTCCGGAACTCCTCGGCTTTTATCGGGCATCGCATACAGGGCGCCGAAATATCCCGAGGATTGTTTTTCACCGACATTCCCAGTTTTGTCGGGTTTGGCGTAAAGCGCACCGAAATCTTGCTCCGTCGGACTATCGCTCGTCTGTTTGTCTGGCATAGCATACATGGCCTCAACATCGCCGTTAGGTGGTAAACGCACGTTTGCTTTGTCAGTTGAGTCTTCATGATGTTTTGACGGAATACCGTTAGAAGAATTCGCGCCATTTTGGTTGTTTATCGAGGAATAGTAGGTATCGTCTGCTGCTGGTGAATTATCCCCATCTCTTACCGCTGAATAATAAGTAGTCTCGTCGAGAGGAGCGGACGAACCGTTAGGAGTTTGTTCAACGTCTTCGTGGAACATGTCGTGGTAAATGTTGTCCTGCCCACTGGTCGGGCTAGATGGAGGCATCACACTCAATCCATGGGAGTTTGTGTGGTCTTTCTTCTTTGGACGCGATCTGAAAAATGTAAGGTTGTAAAACAAGAATATGCCAATTAATAAAACGTGCCTTCAAGGTTGTTCACATCCGATAGGAACATCCGGGTATCAATCTAGTACGAAAGTGATCTCGCGTAGTGTAAGCAGTGCGCGCACCCGGTGTGTACTAGGATTGCTCACTGATTTGAACAACCTTAAACGCACGTATAGGCCAATTAATTTGTGTTTTTTTCACTATCTAGCTTCAGATAAATGAGAGTTGTTTTGGATGGCAATTATCACTTAACCAACCACCAGAGAGTGTTACCTCCAAAAGATATATCCGCAGATGTATTTATTATTCGCTTTTTAAGTATGATCATCGACCAAAAGATGGTTGTTTACCCGCCTAACAAAATAAGTATTACAACCTCAACCATAATACTGAAAATAGCTTGTTACTTTTATGAAGAAAATAATGAAATGTTCTAAGCAATCAAAATCAAAGTAATTTAAACAACAGGTAACATCAACCGCGTCTGAATAGGAACGATTTTCTTAATTGTGGCTCGGATGGTACAACAGTAATCGGTCAATGACAATCCCACAGATTCTTTTCTTTTTTTTCAGATTGTAACCAATGACGAAATCAGCATATAGATAGGCACATAATAAGGCGATTCCATAATGAAAAAAAAATATTCTAAAGGTGGAAATATTCTTAATGTAATAGCTACACCCTTTATATTTTTCTTGCGAGTGTGTTCTTACCCTTTACGTTTTACCATGACCACCACTATGATGACGACAATGACAACGATGACGAAGATCACCCCTCCAGCAACACCTGCATATAATCCTATAAGAGATGATTGAAACCGAGTTTTGACAAAATATTGTTACATTCATCAAAACATATGATGGGACAAAGAAACCATGATGGTATGGATGTTAGCTTGTTACTGATAACAAAATTATGATGGCTGTATAGACGTTTACACAAAATCAGAAATTTGCATAACTTGGTGAACTGGTCTACTATTTCGAGATAGGTGAAATTAAATATTTTTTAAGGAATATTTAGGTACAGGATAGAATTAGCAAAGTCTATTAATTTCGTCCGTCAATATGTCAGCTTTCTAACACTGCACAAACAAACAATTAGAAGAAAAACTCGGATATCTTAAAACGCCATCTGTGGTCTTCATGTCCATGTGCATTTATTTTGGCTCAATATCTCCTAAACAAAACTAGAGCAAATTTTGCCATTAGATTTCGTCCGACACGCTTTACGATACAGTATCAGAAATGTGTTGACAAATTCCCGTTACGAAACCAAAATGCCTGGAATACAACCAAAGATGCAGTGCGTACCTAGGGCCCACTGAAAGTCTTGAGAAGTGGAGGGTAGTCAATTGCAATAGTCGAATCACTATATCAGGTTTGCATGCATCCCCCCCCCCCCTCCTTCCGCCCGATTCCGCGATCCCTAGCTGCTCCCTTGATTATGTCTCAGCAAGGGTCTCTATTGCGACGCTATGTGAATGATGTGTGAGTAAGGTTGTGTTTCATAAAGATGTGCGTAGATCTACGCACGGCTGTACAAACGACTGGTGATCATTTTTTCGGTGCGATTCAGCACCAGAAGTTATCGTTGAGAGCGAGAAAGGATTACCAGTCGATCGTACAGTCGTACGTAGATCTAAGCAAAGTTTTATGTAACACAACCCGGGGTCGTCCAATATGATCATGATAATAATAACATATATAAATATATTAAAACATCATAGTGCAAACGTGAAGAAGAGCTTGACAGATCGTGACTCGACATTACTAACCTAGGTTCCTTCCATCCCCGCCGTTCCGCGGAAGACTTGTTGGTCGTATACCCATTGTGGTGACCTCTGCTGATGGTGGTGGTCCGGCAGTGCCCCTGTCAGTAGTGCGTCTCTCTAGTTGTACAGTTGTTGTAGCCTTTGGAGTAGTTGTGGGAGGGGGATTTACTGTAGTTATTGGAGTGAGAGAAAAATATGGCAGATTGCAAAGAGGAAAATATATTATCGTGGGTTTTTGTTTTCAAGTGAAACGCAAAAGGAGAGAATATCCACCCAGTTTCACGTTTCTGTGAACTCGTCCTAAAAAAATCGCAACTTTGTTTCATGGATTCCGAATACAGAATCCGCAGCATACTATAGAAATGAAAACTTAAGAGGCGTCTTATTGGGTAGTTGGAACTATAATGATCCTAAAGATCACATGAAATCAAATTCAATTCAATTCAATTCAAAATAACATTTATTTTTTTCCTTGAACAACAAAAATTAATCAGTGCTGAAAAGTATAGCAATTTACCAGTGTAATCAAATTTATGACGGAGTAATTACAGTAAAACATAAATTATGGAGGTAGACAAATATAGAAGGGAAAGGGCGCAGATCCAGAAAACGAGCTTGTGTTGGATGTGTCGACAAATAACAACAAAGGGAATACAATACATATACAATCCATACTCTATAGAATAAGAACAACAGAGAGGGAGTAAGGAAAGAAGGCTGTAACAGTCCAATATGGAGAGCGCTCGTCATTAGTAAACAAACAAGATGATTATACATTAGTGATATAGATCCGTATTAAATATTTGACAACAAGTTTGAAAGAAGAGTCTACCCCCCCCCCCCAAAAAAAAAAAAACTCTACTTTCAGAATAGGGGCAGTACATGTTGCTGAAAATGTTTTCACCAAACCAGCAACTGTGAGTCAATCGTATTTATTTGATTGATATTTGAAATGACCAATCGTCTTCTAGGCCTGTGACGTTACGGGTGCACAACTGAGATTTCCTGGGAGGTTTGCTATTTGCCTTACGTAACTTGAAGTACTTTTGTTGCTATTTTTGTATAAATGTCCTTCTTTTATGTTCGTAGAAATCATTCAATATTTTTTTTTATATATCATTATAATTAATTTAAAGCTCATATTTCGTGAATAATAATTCAAAACGTGTTTTACTTGTATGGTGCTGTCACATTAATTCGCACATCATATTAATTCGTACATCTTATGAATCTCTACAAAATCGATGAAATGTTGCAAATCTGACATCACCATCGTAAAGAGCGTCGTTTATTTGCCTAAATTGGAAATTTTCTTAGCAAAAGGACCCAAAACAATGAAAATATTGCCAAAAGATCGGCAGATTTGCTTGCATTTGCAGAAAAACACGGGTCTCGCGACACTGAAGTGAATCCTTCCAATTTTCAGACAGAAATCATCAAATTTGTAAGTAAGCAGACATACCATTCGATTTCTTGATATTTTGTGGTCAAGCTACTGTAAATTTTGCATCTTAGATGGAAGCAATTTCATGGTAAATCTTGTTCAAAACGGGGCCTACGAATTAATATGACACAATTTGTTGACAATTCTCGCCATTTTCCAGCATGGAGCGATGCGATCGTTTCGTCAATCGAATTTTGATATCGCGATATCTCCGTGATTCTTTCGTGGATTAATTTTATTTTGGGAAATATTTGAAGCCTAAAATATCTAGTTTTATTTCGTGCCAAGATTTTAAAAAATAATTTTGTATTTTAGGAGATATATTGTGCTAATTACCACGATCCAAAAATGCTCTAGAAAAAGGATACGAATTAATGTGACCCCATCATACATATACTTACTTCTGAAGACAGCGATGTACGGTACCCCACCGCAGCTCTCTGTGGCATCGCCTTGACAGGGAGATTGACAGTTTAAGTCTGTTCCAATCTCAATCCGATCGTATCGATCATTGGCGGAACCACAGAAACATTCATTTCCGTTTTCGACTCCTGCGTAAATGTAGTCTATGATTTGCCCCCTGCAGAAATCGATGCAGTACGAAATCGTCATTTGAGGTTCCGCGAGTAAATTGTCACGTGGAAACACCCTCGAAGCAGGATCGTCTTTGTAGCATCCCAAATACCTGTCTCCTATAAGGGTTTGAGTAAATGGCATGAACGTACAAATTTAGACATTAGCTACAGCTCTTTTCAATGCTATTCCAAAAGTACATGTGACCTGTTACAGTAAAATTTAGTCTTCTTAGTCTAATACGTTCCTTTACGGTTATTTCAGATGCTAAGCATGCCGGAGTACGTTATTGCGTTATTACGTGCATTACAAACGAGACAACTCAAGAATAATTGCTTAAGTGATTGACAAAGTTTTCAAATAAGGTAATAATTAGTGCAAGTGTTTTCCATAAAGAGAAGGTCTTCACGTGTCTGAATTTGGTAACAAGATGGATTTTAATTTATCTGAAACTGTTCTAGATTATTTATTTATTTATTACACGCTGCAAGTACGCTAGATAATTATGGTCAAGATAAACAAGCTTGCTCCTGGTTTTTAATTGTCCGAATTGTAGCTTACGCTCAGAAACTTTTTGTTTCATATTTCAATATTTTCCCTTTATTGACTCACTTCTGTAGATCAGATTAAAAACAGAAATGCGCTAAAAATTTCCCTTCACGCAACAAAATGACGTGAATCCAATGAGTACAGGGATCAAATTCTTGAGAAGTGGAGGGTTGTGCATTACACCGCAGTCGATAGCACCACTATATCATTAATTATCAGAGCGGTGTTTCATCAATTCGTTCTTAAAGTTACGCACGAATTTAAGAAAGACGATAACGTGTGTAATACGTACCTGCAAGATTCTCGAGCTGATAACAGTCGTAGGTAACTTTACTTGGTCAAACATCGCCCAGGTTTGCAGTATGAATGCCATATTTCAAAAGTATCATGTGTAAGCCTATGGGAGTGTGTAAAAATCCATGGCAGTTCAGCCACCATAAACATGGACAATTCTCGAAAATATATTGAACCGAAATTTTATAGACTTTTCAAAAGCGTATTTTTATGCTTCTTTGTCAAACGCACAATGACAAAATATTTGTTCATCTGATATAGAATAATCGTATTTCAATAGAAGGAATGTTGAAAGCATGTAATGGTTTTTGCTAGGTTGGTCAAGCTACAATGTGTGTCAAACTTTGCAGTGTTAATGTATGCAAGTGGAATTCTGAGTATTGTATTTTAATTATTTTCTGACAGCTGAATAAATAGTTCGTCTTGGTGCAAACATGATTAAGTTTGAATACATTACGAAAATGGTCTATTACCGTGGCAAGAAGCAGCTCCAGCTGCGACACATTGTGATTGACTTTGTGGTGGTAATATTCCGCAATCAGACAGCGTAGGTTCATCTAAAAAAAAATACAGAGAGACATTTACGGACGCATTATACATATTCTATGTATTAATGATGTGTATACTTCTAAAGTGTCAGATGATTGTGCGATATCTTTTTATGATGTGAATACTGCTGTATTTTAAAGGAAAAAAGATAGACAGTGAATTGAAAAGGAAGTTATTAGAGCCACATGATCAGCTCGCAGGGTTAAAACCTAAAATAGGTAAAAATTAATAAATGTGAATTCTGCGGTATGTTTATGTATGTTTATTATAGTATCTTACACACATTTCGAGACCCAAGCATATTTATTTTTACAAATGGATTTTGTTTTTAAACAAAAATGAATTTGACCGTTAAATCATATTTAGCGCCCTTTCCAGGTATCTCCTCAACTCGCCGTATTAAACCCCGTTTAAGCCGTGAAATCAAGATCCAAACCGTGCTTTTTGGCCTAAAAGTCAATCACTTCTTGAAAATGAAAAATAGAATGCAATTTTAATTTGTTGATATTTTTTATATCATTTGAAATATCACCTTGAAAATGATACCCAATATTATATTCATTTTGATTTGTAAAGAGTTGCTTTTATAATATCATATTTTTAGCTTTTGAATGAGAATTGTGCGGGGTCTTTTTCACATTTTGGCGGGTAGTCGGTGCAATCTATTCCCCGCCAAATTTCCCACGACCGTGGTTTCAATTTCCTTTGCAAGCCAGAATAAAGCTGAGTATTTAATCTTTATTTTGTATAACGATGATGCTCATTCATCGAGAGCAAAAGGTTGCGATTTTACAATCCAATGAGACTTAGTTTTTCAAGATAGCTCAAGTTCGAATGATATTTTAGCGTGCATGCCCGTGCGCGGGCCATACTGTGATCAGTGCGCGGGTCGATCTTGCGCTATAGTTTCATTGCACGCACGAGAGCGGTCGGCCTGTGCTCGCTGCCTTTTCTGCAAGTTTTGGGATAAAAACTTTCCCTATGTCATCTGATTTTTCTGCTTTTGATGAGAGCGAGACTTTTTGGGTAGACCCGGTCTTTAATCGGAGAACACAGAAATTTTGCGCACAGGGCATTTGAATCCAACTGAATGCATCGTCATATCAAAAGGGCCGCTTTATGTGAAGTGTAATCGAAATCCATCTCGTGGGCCTCTATAATCAGAACGGGGACACAGATAGCTTTCCGAACCGGCTTATAGAACTAGTCTAGTGGAAGCTGCTTTTAACTCATAAATTATGGGCCTGTAACATAAAAGATGGAATTAACAATTAAAACGATATAAACTATTTACGAAAAATTAAGTGGAACGCATATTCAATGGTCCGTGTTTTTTTTTTAATTACGCTATTCAAATCGAAACCGGCTTGCGATTATTGTGTCCGCACAATGGAATACACGGCGTAGGGTTCTATTGTCTGTGGCCCACATAAGTTTTCGGAAATAGTTTATATCGTGTTAATTAAGGAGATATATTCATAGCATACGTACGTAGGGTAAAACGTGCACCATAGATATTCAATAAATTTTCAATCTATAACACGATGTACACTATTTCCGAAAAGTTAAGTGGGCCACAGACAATAGAACCGTAAGCCGTGTATTCAACTGTGCGGGCGCAACAATCACAAGCCGGTTCCGATATTAGAATAGCATTACAAAGGACCATTGAATTTGCGTTCGACTTAATTTTTCGAAAATAGTTCATACATGTATCGTATTTTCTTTCATGTTACAGGCCCCTGAATGGGATGTTCGATGCCCTTACCCCCATTACAGCTCAAACCAATCGACGGAGGTGACGCCTGTTGATAGGGTGTGGCCTGAATCGCTCGGTTCCCACCAAAGAAACCCAATTGTCTGCAGATGACGATGACGTCATTGATACCAAGAAACGTGCCGCATGTTGTCTCCCATGAACCATTATCTTGTTTTACCTCGACTGTACCTCTGTCTGATGTTGGGGCACCAACCAGTCTTACATCTAATCGATGAAAGGAACATTAAAAACAAAATTACCACAATTTTTCAATTTTTATGGGTCACCAGTCGTCTGTACAGATTCATAAGCTTTCTGATATACAGCTCTGCAGACACCCGCGCTTTATCATTTTGTTACAGGCATTCAATAACATTGTTTTCGCTTCAACTGCCAGATTCTAAATCTATACCTAGATGGTTGACAGTGTTGTAAAATATTAGCTTTAAGATATTAGGTTTCGATACCATAGGCAGACTCTGCAGGAATAAAGCGATAGTGGTACATTTTATTCAATTTTCCGAGATATCTTGATGACAGTGCCTGTATTGAACTTCGTTCCTTTTTACGCTCTATGTTGTTTTTCATAATCATCATTCTGAATGTAATAAAATAGGTCGCACATCTTTATTTGAGAATTTCTTACTACAGAATTAGAATGTGTGACAATCTAAGAAAGTGGCAAATTTTGTCAATGTGTCGTTATACAAAGTAATATCGTAATTGATCCGAGCAGTACCCATACAGTGGTGACCAACCAAATTTGATTGGAGATTGCATAAGTACACAGACATTATGTTTTGTCAATTTCACATTGAAAATTTGCCGGCATATACACTCGTCAAAGCCCCTGGAATTATCGTTCTTTCTGATTGAATGAAGAAAAAATTAGGTGAACAAACTCTGAAAATTTGAGCAAAATCGAACGATTCGTTATTTCAAAACTCACAGAATTATGACGATCACTGCAATTGACGGGGATCAGTGCGATCGGCAACATCGATAGAATATGTGACGTCATATTGGACAACCCCTCATTCCTTTTGTACACAGGCTTTTTTAAATCGATTAATGTATCATTTAGTGTAAGGGTGAACGACGTGATTCTTTTCAAATTTCATGCAGAATCGACAAAGGAATGCTATACTCAAGTGGAAGACCAACACTTTGTTGTCTTTTCCGTAATAAAAGAAGAAAATGGGATTTTTTTTTAATACAGATTGAACATATATAGCCCTATCACCAGCAGTAAGCGTAATATCTCTGTGAGTTTGAAAATTCGTAACTTTTGAACGGGTTGTCCGATTTTCCTCAACTCTTCAGAATTTTTTAATCTGATTTGTGTTCTCTCATTCCATGAGAGCACAATAATTCCAGGGTAGGTTTCCCTTTAATAATCTCATTAAATTGGGGGGTGTCTCTGGAACTTCTTATAACATTAACATAAACTCACCTGTTATTACACCGTTGACGAAGTATTCTCGGCCGTTTAATGCAAAGAACACCAGTATAAGAAGTATACGGCTTGCCATTCTTCCCAATGTCATCAGCAGACGGTACAGAGTGCAATATTGCTAGTTGTAGATTCGTAGATATCCTGAAAAAAAATCAAACGTGGTCTCGAGAGTAAATTGGGCGAGTAGCCAGGGGTGAGAGTTGGGAGAAACTCGTAAAAATGGGACAGAACGTGAACAATTGGGGAGAAAATGGAAGAGAAAAACGATGGGACGGGAATATGAATCCCTCCCGCCCTCCCCCCNAACCAGGGGGCGGGAAAAAGAAACCCCCCCCCCCCCCCCCCCCCCCCCAACAAAAAAAATGGTGGTGGGCCTCCCGTACGTTCAAGTGTAATCCAGGCTCCACGTCTTTGTACTCACTACATTTACATGATTCACGCATTTTACAGGGTGGACTGGCTTTCCACTCTCATTTTCACTAAGAAAAGAGGTTAACAAAATAATGAATAATGACAATCCTTTTTGGAATGGAAATGATTACATTTTCACCAAGATGTCAGATTCAAAGAGAAAGAGTGGATTAGCGTAATCCTTACTCATGTGAGAGAGAGAGAGACATCACTTGTTCTAATTGTTATAACAGAGTATGTGAGCGGAATTAATTGCTATCCTTTCGGCATCGGAGCGGGTAATCGAACACCATCCTATAGCTAAAATAATATTTCCAGACGCTCATCCTGCTTTGGAAGTAATTGGTAATTGAAAGTAGTATTGTTGTGTCGGTAAAAGCTAAGATTGATATTCATGCTAAAAAGAAAAAGAAGCAAAAGTGAAATCTGAAACAAAATTGTGCGCCATTAAAAAAAAGGCGTGGAAGGAGGAATGGGATTTAGAAAAAAAGGGAAGATTTCTGTACGACATACAAAGAAATCTCGCACAAACTAAGACAAGGAAATGTTTAACTGCCAAAAAGACCGGATACTGCACAGATTTATCGATTTATGTATTCATCTATTCATTTATTTATCTATTCATTTATTCATTTATTCATCTATTTATATATTAAGTTTCATTGTAACAGGGTAGCCCCATCGGTAATCAAAGTATTGTTCTACATGGGAGTTAGCGGCTCACTAAAAAAAAAATTGTCTTGGTCAATGCAGATTGGATTATTTGAAATATGTTCTTTAAAAATCATGAGATGGGCTTTGGTGGTATTTTGAATATCTATGGAACGGTAGAGCATTTCATTTTAACATACTGTGTCAAGTGTAATAAATTAAAAAACAGTTGGCTCTTTCGTCGAGTAGTACTTTTCAGTTCACACCTTTCGGGAAAAAATAACAATAATAATACAGGGTATTTTAAATGCGCCAGATTCCACAATAATAATGAATAATGATTGTGTTCAAGGCGCAGAAAAAAAGACAATAATCAGATACGGAAAGGTTATTGACATCTTATACGGTATGCCTTGATTTCGGAAATATTCAGGAATGGCAAAGGTTTGGGCTGCTGTAAAACAACAGAAATAAATAAGATTTCAAAAATAATTTATCAGAATGTCGGTCGCACGTCGGCCCCCCCCCCCCCCCCCCCCCCCCC
>BQKZ01002086.1:67723-85405 GCA_036244855.1 Temnopleurus reevesii
CCTTAAATTTGGCGCCCCTCCCCCGGTGAGGACTCGAGGCCCCATCCCTATCGCGCCTGATATAAGAGTCGAAAAAATAAAACACTGAAATAAGTTATGCAGCAATTACTCCAGACTTGTAGGCCTATGAGCCAAACAAATCTGATTTTGAGACATTGCATACAGTAAAGTTTTCAAAAGAAAATTTGAATATTACTTAAGATATAAGGTTCGTTTTTATATGCCCTATAATCAGAAAATGGATAATGGATAAGTAATTTTGCCTCTTTTATAATGCTTATATTACTTCATGCCCAATATATAGTTGCCAAACTTAAAAAAAAACTTCTATCACCAATACTTCAAGCTCTCTCTTACAAGAAAAAAATAATGTTCTTTCGCAAACGAGTGAATTTTTCAAAAGAGCGAAATTCGACTTATATTGGGGACGGGGAATTTTTTTATTTTCCTATATCAAAAGAGAGCGCCACGATAACTAATTCGTTCTTTAAAAAAATCATTCCTTCCCGCCTCGAGTGAATAAATTCACTCAATACTGTCTAAAGAGTACCTTTATGAGTTGTCATAGAGATGATCGAGTGACAATAACAATTTTGAAGTTATTCACTTCCCGTCGATGGAATAACAAGCAAAAACGATCTCCACTTCCTAGCTGCGGCCCGACAACAATGGCTAAAACATGTTCTTACTCATACTATAAATACTGTAAAGTCACATTGTAGTTTCCTGACTGGACACTTCCCCGCTAAAAATAAAAGGTTATGCTATTTGTTACATTGAGAAGACTTTCAATCGGTGGAGAGATCGACATTTTTTATCTAATGAATTCAAAATTAAAATTCTATGAAAGAGATCTATATTGGCTACTTTTGCAGGGTTCATTTTTCTCAATCATTCTAAGAATGTATAATAATTTTTTTTATATTTCCCATTGAATATTGTCAAGTGGTTGAAATAGTGATATATCACACCGGTTGTGCGGGGGACAGGATGCTATTAAGAGGAGTTTCTCTTTCAATATAAGTAATAATGTTATAGTGTAAGAACTATTAAAGATAGGTTCTCAAACATAACTGTCTGGCATAATTATATCCAATTGATGTCATATACGGAAGAGCATTAAAACGACAAATTACAAAATAATATTCCTGACGTTGCATGATATCTATGAAAGTATGTTAATAATAACAATGATGGTAAAAATGATGATGATGATGATGATATTGATAATAATGATAGTAATAATAATAGCAATGATGATGATAATTATAATGATGATAATAATAAAGATAATAAAAATAATAAGAATAATAATGATAGTAATAATGATATAGCAATGATGATAATAAGAATAGTATTATATATGCATTATTGTTATCATTATTATTATTAGTGACAATGAAATTTTTTGTAACAGTGCGAAATTCGAGTGAAATTGTTGATTGTGAAATTGTTATGTTTTCCTAACAAAAGAAACGATCGCGATCACTAATTCGCTCTTTATAAAAATCAATTCTTCCCGCCTCGAGTGAATACTTTCAAAAGAGTACCTTTATGATGAGTTGTTATAGAAAGATTGACAATAACCATTTTGAAGTATTCACTTCCCGTCGATGGAATAACAGGCAAAAGTGATCTCCACTTCCTAGCTGCGGCCCGACAACAATGGCTAAAACATGTTCTTACTCATTCTTTAAATACTGTTCTTATTCATTCTTTAAATACTGTAAAGTCACATTGTAATTTCCTGACTGGACACTTCCCCGCTAAAAATAAAGGTTGTGCTACTTCCAATTAGCATGGGGAAGACTTTTTTGTTAAATGTGTTTAATAGATTGAGGAGACTTGTCGCTTTCCACAATCGATGGATAGATCAACTTTTTTTAATCTAATGAATTAGAAATTGAACTTTTAACAAAGAGAGCTTAAATTCGTGTAGGCATGTTAGTGACATCTGCGGGGTAACATTTTTCCCAATCATTCTAAGAGTGTATAATAATTTTTCATATTTCCATTGAATATTGTCAAGTGGTTGAAATAGTGATATCACACCGGTTGTGTGGAGGACAGGATGTTATATTAAGAGGAGTTTCTCTTTCAATATAAGTAATAATGTGATAGTGTAAACAAATATTCAAGAGGTTCTCTGGCATAACTGTCTGGCATATCCAATTGATGTCATAAACGGAAGAAAATTTAAAACAACAAATTACAAAATACGATTAAAAACATACATACGTTTCATGATAGTTATGAAAGTATGTTAATTATAACAATGATGGTAATAATGATGATGATAATAATAATAATAATAATGATTATCATAATGATGATAATGATGATGATAATGATAATAATAATAATAATGATAATAATACTAATAACAATAATAATAATAAAAAATAATTATAATTATTATTATTATTATTATTATAATTATTATTATCATTATTATTATCATTATTATTATTATCATCATTATTATTAATATTATTATTAATATAAATACAATTCAAACACACCTGTTCTCTAGTAACGTATTTAGATGCACGGAGGAGTACGGAGTGTAAAGTAGGATGTGTAGAGAGACCACGCTCTGAAGAACCAACATTTCAACTAAGTATACTATAATAAGATTATTATTTCTAATATATCGCTACAGGTAAACGATCAGTAGCGACCACTGCTGGAATTTTGTTCCCTGTTTGTTTGCATTTTTACTTTCTATTTGTAATTATGCCGTATATTTATTTGTAAACATCCTATTGGAAGGGGAATTTCCATAATGTATGAACAATAAAGACATTATCTTCATTCATCTTATTGTCTGAGTCTCTGGAGATTGCTTCTACAGAGCTTGCAATAAAAATTCCACCGGTGGTCTCCATACTGGGCGGCGTGATAACCCTTATTGATGATAATAACACGATATAATTTATTTCCGAACGCCAAATCAATGCTCCTTTGTGATTGTTATTTTCGCGTTCGGAGTATAGATTTGACCCACTTCATTTTACAGAAATAGTGTATAGCGTGTTGCATCTATATGATATCTATGAAAGCATACTTTCAAATTCCGGGCAAAGATTGAGTTTCATTTTTTTTCAATCTGGCATTCGAGTGATTACAAACAAAAAGTCTACTCTGAATCTTTTAAAGGACAGATCTGAAAAAGCACACACTTTTAGTTTATGAGTTAGACTTTAAAAACTAGATTGATTATCAATGGTTTTAATCCACTTGGATTGAACTCTTAATCTGAATAAGAAGAAGTTATATATTTAATCAACACGTTAGTTAGAAATTCATATTCTTTCCTCAAATTCCCAATGGAATTTCTTAGTCGACATATTTTTCTTCTTGTTTTTGTCATTAAACGGTGATTGAATTCAAATGTTCACAAACCTAAACATTTAGTTCTATAAACATCAATCGGTATATGTATTGATTAGTATATCTTTATACCAAAAAAAAAAATAAACCGAAATGATGTAGCAGTTGAAAATTTTTGATGTAAAATTTCAACCTTTTTTTTTAGTTTATATGGAAGTATTATAGATGGCGCTGTTACAATCTGATCCCTTTTATTTCAATGTATAGTTTATTATTTCGTAATGAACTGTAGTGGATTAAAAACCATGACATATATATATTTTTTTTCATTATGTGCATTTCAAAATATACAAAAATTATACATATACATCGAACAAAGAATCATACATAATGATTAATGAATAATGATTTATGGCGGTAATTATGGAAAAAATATCACATTGTCAGTTTGTGGGATACATGTATGGGGAAAATGACAAAAAAGAAGGTCAATAAAATAAGCCTACTAGGACGAAACAACATCTTACAGAAGGAAAACACAGGAACAGATACGTAAAAAAAGATCAGCTCCTTACGGAACTAATATCAATGCTGACTCCAAGCCTCTCCCACAATGACCCGCCTCCAGCCCTTGATCTCCATCTGACTTCTCCCACAAAACACTCGACAATGCGCCCGAAATTTATTTTCTTTCTTCACGAAAATTTGTTTATTTTCCCATCAATAATATGACAATTAACAACTGTTGCTATACCAGAGGGCAGAAACAAAAAAGGGTCATCGGTAAGGGGCCAACAACGCGCTTACATAGGTCATCGACCCATTTTATTCCCTATCCCGCCNGAAGTATAATAAGATGAAATTTCTTGGCACCTGAGTCTAAATATATCTTCAACTCAAAGGGTAAAATCTGTCCACTTTCCCCCTTTTCTGTTTTTTTTCTTCTTCGTCGTCGTTGTCTTTTTTTTTCTTTTTCTTCTTCTTCTTCTTCTTCTTCTTATCTTTTCTTTCTCTATAATTTCCCCCAACCAACCGCCCCTCCCAGTCACTGTCCAATACTGTTGCCATCCGCGCGCACTCCGTAAGCCACAGAAAAATAATTTAATATTCATGAGCAGTTCTGTCTCAGTAATCTGATTGGACAAACGGGACACACCCACCTGTTCAGGATTTCAGAAACTTTTATTGACCAAACTTGGATGCGATTGCTGTTGGTATGTTGATTATTTTCCTCATTTTCCACCCGAATATTTTCAAGAACTGGATATCATCATACTAATTATTAATTTTCGAATCAGTAGAGTCGTAGATAAATTGATGATATCATCTTAATTTGCGAAAATTGTGGGTGAAATCTCTAGATGTGCGCCGTGCTCATTTTTTACGTTGAGCGATTTTGCCATTGATTTGTGCAAGGCTAGATCTAGCCTTGTAGCTTCTGTGCACGTCGGTATAGCGGGAGATTTGGACTCTAAATGAGGGTGGTCAGTGGAACGAGGAACGAAGTGTAACAACCAGCCAAATGGAGAGTCAGAAGCTTTCGGACTAACCTTATAAGCTATCTTATAAGGCCTTATAACACAGGCACTTTTTAAATTTCCAGTTAAATTTTTTTCTAAAAAGGTTATGCTCTCGGCAACGTGCATATTTCCAAATGCAGCATTCAGTATGCAATGCAATGCAATGCAGTGTTCGAACTTCGAAGGCATAAACTTGGCGATGTGTATATTCGTCAAAATCATTAGAGTAATAGTAAAAAGTATGGCCTCAAATTAAGCATTTAGTCAATAACAACACGAAATGCACTCCAAAAATACAAAATCACATCGTTGTACAATGAACAAAGAACAAAATCTCGGCAAACGCGATCGTGATTTCATTGTTATAATATTGCGCATTGACTTGGCATTCGATGTGTAGTCTGATTATTCAGCTGTTCAGAATTTACGTCAACGTGTTACGCGCGCAATTCTTGTTGAGATTGTTGAGCTTGTTGAGCATTACAAAAAATATATCGAATATCGGTTGGTCTTAAATCGTGCATCATATGCTGGCCTAGGCTCTGGTGATTCAAATGAGACAAGCTTGTGTGTGAAAAAAGCGACACCAAGATTTCCTGGTCATAGACATTCTTCTTTGTGGTGAAACTGAAGGATTTAGAATAAGTGTGTCTACGGCTGTTCACATAAGAGAGCATGATGGGTAGTTTTCTCTTGCGGAAGGGATTTCCCGATTTGGTGCAGTGTAAGCAAAAGATGAAAAGTGGAACAATGCACGCAAGGGGGATTATGAAGAACGATGTTAAAGCACATACAGACCTCTATTCACAAGAATTTATGCAAAATTACACAATTTTCAGAATGTTCCTTGCATATTTAACAGAGTAACTAGTTAGAACTAATGGAATTAATTTTAGAACACTTAGTTAATTGTCGGTCTGACTCTGCCCAGTGTGGAGACTAACCATAACTAAATTGACTTGTTTTCCCTATTTTGCCACCATTGTAGGTGGATTAGCAGAGGAGGTAACAGAGAAAACGCTTCATGCAGCCTTCATACCTTTTGGTGATATCATGGACATACAAATACCACTAGACTACGAGACAGAGAAACACAGAGGCTTTGCATTTGTGGAATTTGAGTTTGCTGAGGTAAAGCATCGTATTTATCCCACCAGACTGCTCTAAACCCTCCCCCCCCCCCCCCCCCCCCCCCCCCCCCCCCCCCCCCTCTTTCCAAACTGAATTATCTTAACTTTAAAATGTGTATATCCAAATCAGTATTGTGCTTAATCATTGACTTTTTACTACCATTAGAGGTTATTATAATTCAAAAAGTATAATTCATATGAATCACTTTAATGTACAAAGCATTAACCCCGAATAACAGATATCCATGGATTACTATTTAAGAAGTTAGAAGTAAATATATGTCTCGTTCATGATCAATGTACAGAACCTAAATCCAAGTTAGGCTCCATGCGTGGCTTTTTTGTGGGCACATCCCTATCTCAGCGTAAATAGTCTTTTGATTTATCATTAGAAGCATATAATTTAAAAAATTCCATATCTTAAAAAGTTTGCACCTTTTTAATGTCATGTTTAGAGGAATTGGTTTTGTGTATACTACCAAATAGCATATTATTATTTTGGGCCTTGGAAACCCCTTAAAGTGGAGATATCTATTAAAGGTAATAGTTCAAATTGAATGACACAGTTGAATAGGTCTTTGAAATCAGCAAGATTTCTTCTTTTACATTGTTCAAAATCTTTTTATATCAGGGCCAAAATACAATAAATAACAAAGAATAAGGGCCCTAAATATCTATTTCTATAACGAGAGCTATTTGTGTGCTCTTCATAATAAGTTTGAACTGTACAGTAATACACAATTTTGTTTATACAGCTTTTTAACAGGTTTGGATGAGTCTATTGGTGTGACTACTCATGTATATTAGAAATTATATTCATGTTATGTGTGCATAGTCCATGATACAAATATAGTTTCATATAGTTGCTCTCATGTATCTACAGTGTGTTTACATATGTCTTAAGTTCTTGTTTAAGTTCTTTGATTTAAATTGGTTTTCCTCTACAGGACTGTGCAGCTGCAATCGATAACATGGTATGTGAAGATTCTTTACTAACTCATCAAAAGTTATGAAAGTTTACGAGGAATCATTGATAATCAAAATAATCTAGAAATTTGTGATGCCAAACCTTACCCATGAAATGAAATTTGCATAATTATATATGACATCTTAATTAATAGTATGGATATGAAACAATTCATCTCCTATTAAAGATTTGCACTAAAAAAATGTTTTATATTCTGGTTGCACCTGATATCACAGATTTCTCAGTCTTTTGATGCACAAAGTTTTTTCTGTTCATTTATGGGCTTTCTGTCAAAGCATTTGTTTTGTATAGGTATTTCTAAATATTGATAAATTTTCAGGAGTAGTTCCACCTAAGGAAGAATAAAATAATGTCAATGGAAGTCATGCTGAAAAAAAAGATTAATGTGGACGATTTCCAAAACAGAAAGATTGGAAATGTATCTTCAACAAAATTAGATTCTAATTGATATTTACTAATGATTTTTTAGTGTGGTGTTATCCCTTAAATGTTATTCTTAGCAGGCCAGCTGAACTAGTGTAATTAAAATGCTAGAGTAAATATTGCATTTCAGAAACATATTGATTGTAGTATTTTTTGCATAACAATAATTTCCAAAATTTCCAGAACTTATGACCGAAGTTGACCTTGTTTTTAATACTGTCTTGAGGACATATTTATAAAACATGGCATAACTTCTTTGCATAGCTAAATCGTAATTTTTCTAAGCTCATTTTAATATCATAGTTTTCTTCTGCCTTCTGTTAAATTTTATAAATCAAGTATTTTGTTTGTATTTTATTCATATTTTCTCTTTCACAGAACGACTCTGAACTTTTTGGTCGTACGATACGTGTCAATCTGGCAAAGCCGATGAAAATCAAAGATGGATCAGCTAAAGCAGGTAGAATGCTTGTAAACATTTCATTTGTCAACTTGTAAAAAAAACTTCTCACATGACTTCGTTACGATTTATGCGATATAGCCAATATGACATGTTATTAGATAATGTAGAAAGTCAAATTAATTTATATGTGCCATGGTGTAAGGGTTCTGACTCTTGGCTTTCAACCAGAGGGTCGTAGGTTCAAATCCCATCCATAGCATTACTTTCCTTCAGCAAGAAATTCATCTACATTGTGCTGCACTCAAACCAGGTGAGGTGAATGGGTACCTGGCAGGAATATTAATTTCTAGAAATGCTATGTGCACTGGTGTATGCCAGGTTAAAGCCAGAGTAATAATGATGCAAAGCACCTTGAACACTCAGCAGCGTGGATACATGCGCTATATGAATTGCATCTACACTAGCATGCTGGCATGTGTTTTAAAATCAGTCAAAGCAATTCAAATTCAAATCCCAAAAATGTCATCTCAATACTTTTCCATTGTATGATATTCTGAATGTGTTATTCAGGGAATCATTTTCCTGGTATCACATCGTAATTTGTTATGCATTTTATGGATTGCTATACAATAGCTGTTTTGTTTAGCAACTTTTTCACATAGAACTGTACAGTAAAATGTTGAAACTGTTTCCCCAACATCTAAAACTGGTATTCAAATTTTAAAAGTAAATTTATTCCCTGCAGTTTAAATCAAAATCACAAAATATCATATCAATACTTGTCCATTGTATTGATATTCTGGATGTATTATTTGTTGTTTCTTCTATTTCTTTGTCTCAGTTTGGTCTGATGACACTTGGCTCAAGAAGTACGCTGGTGCGACGCTAAAGAACGAGGAAGGGGGCGTGGTTGGTGGAGATGATAATGATACCGTGGCAACGAAAAGACCCTCAGAGGATGCTGGAGAGGTATTTCTGCTCTTTTTATCTTCCCTCCATCTTTCTCTCTTCCCCCCATCTTTTTCTCTTCCCAGCTTATACAGTAAGTGACAAGTTATTTCTGGAATATTTAGTATGTTAGAGGCTGATAAGGATGTGTACATTCATCTTTATCCGACCATTGTTTTAATTACTATTTTGCAGAAATCCATGGAAACAGTACTTGTCTACCGACACAAAATGAAAAAATGCATTTAAACCTGCCTATTTTAATAAGCCATCCAATGAAAACAAAGTTATCATTGNCTCATCTTGTCCAGAGGAAAACATTTAAAGGGGGTTACTAAGTACTGTATAAATACATAATGTAAATGAACACAATGGTAGCTGCTGATGGCTACTAAAGCTTTGATTGTAAATCAATCCTTTTTTTTTTTACCCCCAGGATGCCGAGCCCCCTCCCAAGAAATCCAAGGCCAATCCACAAGTATTCTTTGATATCAAGATAGGAAGCAAATCAGCGGGACGAATCACCATCCAACTCAGGGCTGATGTTACACCTATGACTGCAGGTAATACATTTTAATGTGTGTGTGGTGATTGAAACTGCCATGGAAAATTTAGATTGTGCTACCCAAACGTGTTAGTGAGTTCATATCCATGTACTACATTTTGTATTAAAAAAAATATATATATATAATGGGACACGGTTGTTAGCTAAGATTCGGTAGCTTTATTTTTTAAAGATTTTAAATAAATGGAGTTTAAACTATTTTCTTATCTCTGTTAGAATAAATGTATATAGTTAGAAATTTTTAAACTGGCTCTGTATCTTATGCATGAAGAATATACATACATTTATGTTTATCAACCATTCATTTTGGAATTGTCAAGCCATAGCTTTTAGCTCTTTTACCATTTTTTGTGAAATACTTTTTAAAACAAATTCTATGTTTTTTGGGGTTAATATGATTGCTTTTTGGGTTGTCATTGTTTTTGTTTCTCTCGGGAAAAATTAAATATAGCCTTACCACAGTGTGACAGCGCGTATATAGTTAAATCATTGGTCCTGATTTTTTACTCCCTACAGAGAATTTCAGATGTTTGTGCACACATGAGAAGGGCTATGGCTACAAGGGCAGTGTCTTTCATCGAATCATCCCACAATTTGTATCCTTTTTGATAACATATTTGCAGTCACTACAGAAATTTTACTCTCTTCGAACTTTTTAAGGAAATAAATTGTTTTAGTTTTATCCCTAATCAGGCCGACCTTTTTGAGCTATGTTATGTCTGAGGGGGTGGATTCCAACAACCCCCCCCCCCCCATCAGATCTCGGCCGTAGAACGCGCGATCGTGACGAAAATTGGCACGCATAATGCTTGTGGCGTACTCTACCAGAATGTATGGTTAATTTTTCATTAAAATTGTTGAAGTAATTAAATATGCTAATTTATGCATAAAATAAGTTTTGGGCTCTTATTCCCTAATTAACTCTTATATTTTCAAATATTCCTCTTAGCATTCTCTACAAATGTATTGAAAAAAAAATCATTATTGAAATTATTTTCTAATGTATTTCATTGTTTTATTAAAGTTTTTATGATATTTTACTGAAAACACAATTTGCATTGACTTTGTACACAAAATCAAGTATTTTAGCAATTTTGGGGCAGACAAATTTTTTTTAAATGGGCGTGGCACAAAAACGGTATACACGGACGCAGCGAATTTGGTCTCAAACTTTGCGCGATACTTGGAAGTTAAAAGACATGACGCGTCACAAAAATATTTGTGCGCGTAAGGGAGATATTTTGCAAAATGTTGAGGGGGGTAGATGGGGGTGGATTCCACCCCCCTCTCGGCCTGATTGGGGTTAAAAAAATAAATTGTCGTATTGGAATAGCAGTACTCTTAGCTGGAGAATGATGGGAGGAAAAATCATAGCATCAATTGTTGTTTGATTTGCTCTTGATCCTGGTTAACCGCTATCTTTAAGCAGGCCTGAAATATTAATATTGTGCGGGCAAGTTTCTGTTTTTACTTGAGAAGATGTTTTGAATGCAAATCGGAGATGTTTTTTCAATGTACCAAACATCTCCAAAGGGCTTGGAAACAGGGATACCTTGGATTAAATTATGATCTGGTCAATAATCCCAAATGAACAGAGGTGCCATGTAAATTTCTCACTATTTCAAAAAGTTTTGTCTTCTCCTTGGGGCATGTCTGAATGAAAATTTATGTTTACTTTGTCCCTTCTGCTCACAGTGCAAGGTATCATCATACAGTACATGTTATCTACTGCAGGAGTTTAAAAGCTAAGTTTCTGCACTTAAGTGTATATTGGGAATTTATTACTATTATGATTATGCTATTAAACATAAAATATTGTAAATGACCCTTGACCTTCAATAACCATTAGATGTGCCAAGGAGGAGATTTCACCAATCACAATGGAACCGGTGGCAAGTCCATCTATGGCAAGAAGTTTGCTGATGAGAACTTTGTACTCAAGCACACAAGTCCAGGTGAGAACTTTTTAAATTATTGATGCCATAATGGAGTATTGTGCGCGACCCTTGACCTGAATTGACCTTTAGATGTGTCAATGAGGTGATTTCTCCTATCACAATGGAACTGGTGGCAAGTCCATCTACGGCAAGAAGTTTGCTGATGAGAACTTTGTACTCAAGCATACAAGCCCAGGTAAGAAAGTCACAATGACCAACAATCCAGACCAGTATCTAGGATTTTTAGAGGAGGGTGTAAAGGGGGTTGCAAATTTAGACAAATTGGACCCTTTCTTACTGCCAGTAAGAAAACACAAAACTTGCCTCTTACATTCCAACGGCAGGAGAAACGGCAAGAAAAAATCTTTGAAGTGAATAATTTGGGTGCTGTAGCAGACCCCTGCATGTGAGTGGGGGGCGGGGGGNTGTATAAGAGACAGGGGTAGGGGGGGGGGCTGCGAACAAACAGATCTTTTGCACTTTGCTCTTGAAATTTGAGTGTGAAAAGACTCATCAAGGTTTATATGCAATAACAAATGATCATCACCCTAATCTAATTTCTAGTTGACAAAATAGGTTTACATACCTCATGGTTTTGACCATTTTCTCATGCTCAATTTTTTTTAAACAGTCATGCACTTCTATTTATCTCGTGCATTTTGAGCCCACAGATATATCAATGGCTATCTCATGCCTTTTTGCCACTGGCCCTTGGAATCTCTGGGTTTAGCTTTCACAAGTGATCATGGATTGAGTTATTCATCAAGTAAGGTAAAATCGATGGAGGTCTAGCTTGCTGAAAGGTCCACTACCAGACAGTACTTCAAGGAATTGATGTACAGAAAATGCATTATTATGCCATTCAAACTGAGATGTATGACTATCGCTTTCCATTTGAACACTACATGTACATGTGTGAAGAAAATTAAAACTTGTATGGAGAACCAAACATTTAAATAGGTTTTGCATGCACCATGTGGTGTAGGCTTATCTTTCAAGAAATAGTCCTGAAAAGGACTTAGCAAAAGCTTGGGAAAAAAAAAACAATGTTTTTAGTTTCAATTATGGAGCTGCAGAAAAAGTTTGTTTTTTTTAAATAACAGATTGTTTTGTGTTCTTTTACAGGAATGCTCTCAATGGCAAATTCTGGTCCAAATTCCAATGGGTCACAGTTCTTCTTGACAACAGAAAAAACAGAATGGTAAGAGAAATACATTTACAGTCAACTCTTCCTAAGTCGATGCAATTTTTGGAACAAAATCATATGAAACATATGTTATCTTCCTCTTCTACGTCAAACATATTTTTGTGGTCCCAAGAGATTCAATTTTACAGCACAGTTACCTAATTCTATATTTTAAACATTGCATGAATTCAAATTCTTTTAATTTCAACATCCCAGAAAATTAGTTTAACCCTAATAGAGCCGGGTTATTTGGACCCATCTCACAGCTGAGGGGGGGCGGATTCCGCCCCCCCCTCAGATCTTGGCCGTAGAACGCGCGATCGCGACGAAAATTGGCACGTATGATGCTTGCGGCGTACTCTACCGAAATGTATGGTTACTTTTTCAAAAAAATTGTTGAAATAATTAAATATGCTAATTTATGCATAAAATAAGTTTTGGGCTCTTAATCACTAATTAAATCTCCAATTGAGCTGATTTCTTTTTGAAAATATTCCTTTTAGCATTCTCTACAAATTTGTTTAAAAAAAAATTCATTATCGAAATAAATTTCTTATGTATTTCATTGTTTTACGAATTTCTTATGTATTTCTTTGTTTTTTTACCTTTTGTTTTTGTTGTTTTTTTTACTGATATTTGTTGCAGACATTATTTGAGGCAAAATGCTGCAAAAATAAATTAATTTGAGCCATTAAAAGTAAAAATATTCAAGTTTTTATGATATTTGAGTGAAAACACAATTTGCATTGACTTTGTACACAAAATCACGTTTTTGAGGAATTTTGGGGTTGACGAATTTTTTTCAAATGGGCGTGGCACGAAAACGGTATGCGCGGGCGCGGCGAATTTGGTCTCAAAAGTTGCGCGATACTTGAAAGAAAAAAGTCATGACTCGTCGCGAAAAAATTTTGGCGCGTGTGGGAGATATTAGAAAAAATGTTGAGGGGGGGCGGAATCTGCCCCCCCCCCCCCCCCGGGCCTTTTAGGGTTAAACCATTCTAATTTGCTCTAATTTTTGGTCAAATATAAGGATATGATTATTAATTTTAAGAATTGGTTCTTGAGAAAATATTCATGTCCTTCACAATGTGAAATGCCTCTCTATAATAGCAGATAGTGATGTCCTGTACAAGTTGAAAAGTCCATTTGTTTCTTATGCTAGTATTTTCAAAATTTTATTTGAATGTTGTTAGTAATGTCAAAACCAATTCTCATCACTGACAATAGGGGATATCGAACAATTTCTCAAGATATCGTTGATATTGATCTGTTAAGGTTGGGAATTAACCATTTTCCTTTCTTAAACATTATTGGAGATACTTGGTGCTGCTTAAATAAACATATCTTGGTGTAAAATTAATTAATACTAGAAAACATTTGAAATAAAGTCTAAAACAAAACATTATTGTTCAATCTAAAACTTTGCAGAGTGGAACGTGCGTGCACGAATGTTCGTAACCGGAAGTGTGTATCCCTACTCACATGACATTTTACAGTGAACACTGCATATCGCCATCTGCAGTTCTCAATTTTCTTTCATTGTCAGTGGCGAGAATCTATAAAATTACCTACTTTGTCAAAGAAAAAGAGCTCTAGTGATCTTTATGATAAAATTGCACCATTTGATTATTTTGTTTCCAGGTTGGACGGCAAGCACTGTGTCTTTGGCCAGGTAATCGATGGGATGAATATCGTCAGGAAAATGGAATCAGTTGGAACAAAATCAGGAAAGCCGAGAGAAACAGTCACCATTACAGACTGTGGAGAACTTGTATGATGGTGACATCTCACAAAGACTCTTTAAAGACTTGAATCAATAAGGATGATAATAAACATTTGCTGTATTCCTTCACTATAGCCACTTCAGTTTGTAATAATAATAATATCTGTGCTGAGTGCTCAAGGTGCTTTGTATTTTTATTACCCTGGCTTTAGCACAGCAGCGGCCAGCGCACTTGGCATTTCAAGGAATAACAATTTCTTCCAGGTCCTCATTTACCCCACCTGGGTTGAGTGCAGCACAATGTGGATGAATTTCTTGCAGAAGGAAATTAACATGGATGGGATTTGAACCTCTGGTTGGAAGGCAAGAGTCATGACCACTACACCATGGCACCTCACCAGTTGTAATTGACTTAGCTTCATATGTATTTTTGTATGAATTCAAAGCTTTCATCACATGTGAATTGATGGAATGAACATCATCAGGAAGATGGAATCGGTTGGAACAAAATCAGGAAAGGCTAGGGAAGCAGTAACCCTAACAGACTGTGGAGAACTTTTATGATAATTGCATCTTACAAAGACTCTCCAAAGACCTGAATTCATAATGGTGATAATTAACATTTGCTCTATTCCTCCACAATATCCACTTCTTTTATCACCAGTAGTACTTGACTTGGGAGCATGATGTGTATTTTGTATGAATTCAAGGCTTATAGTTGGAAGGAACGTTGTCAGGAAAATGGAATCGGTGGGAACAAAATCAGGAAACCGTAGGGAAGCAGTAACCCTAACAGACTGTGGAGAACTTTTATGATAATTGCATCTTCAAAAGACTCTTAAAGAAGAACGAAACCCTGCATTTTATATTCTCTCAGTAGATGGAGAAAAATAAAATGAACCAACTGTGAAAATTTGAGCATAATCCGACGATCCATTCAAAAGTTATGAATTTACAAAGTTATAGTGAATGTCCCGTCATGGGAATCCTCGAGTCGGCAACGCCGACCAATTATTAGTCGTCTACGTTCAAATCTGTGACGTATTTGTGGACAGCTCTCCATTCATTCTGTACACAAAATTTAACAATTTCTTCTTTTTTCAGAAAAGTGGACAAAATTTTCCCTTTTCTCGTCAGTATTATAGGTGTTGGATAATTCTTCAAGTATTGTTGGAAGAATAATGTTGAATAGTTATGGTATATTCAATCAAATTCCATAATTATAAAAAATCATGTACAAAATAAATGGAGAGTTGTCCGCATATCGTCATAGATTTGTTAAGCGTTGCCAATTCAAGGATCCCCATGACATGGGATAATTGAAACTTTGAAAATTCGTAACTTTTGAACGGACTGTCCAATTAAGCTCAAATTTTCACACTTTGATCATCATATTTTTCTTCGACTGATAGCAAATTAATTCCAGGGTTTCATTCCACTTTAAAACTGCTTCTTAAAAGTGATTGTAATGGTACAATATCTGTGCTGTTGATTTGAATTACCTTGCTAACAACCAGTTCAAATCATGGATTATCATATTTAGTTTCGGCAGTTTTCTATTTGAGCCAACCGACGAAAGTCCAGGGCTATGCTGACTATCACCAGTGTGAAAATGGATCCCCCAAATCCACACTGTATATAGTATTGTACATATGTGATTAAATATTTGCTTCTTTTATAAGAAATGTGTTGTTTATTTGTAATTTCTACGAGACCATGAAAAGTTTTTGCTCTTAGCATATATTTTTTTATTACTTTCTGCCTTTTCTTTAAGAGCTTTTGATAACAAACCCTGATATAACAAAATCTCACCGTAAGCAGAAGGGACAACGTAAAAAAACTTCCATTTAAGCAGACAAACAACATTTCATTCCGTCTGATTCTGCGGAGATATTTTAAACACCTGTCTCCTCTTGAACACAAAAAAGTTTGTTAATTTCTCTGAAAACATCTTGTCATAAACAGCCTCACTCACATATTGTATTTCGCACTTCTTTTTTGTTTGGAATGGGAGATGTTGATTTGCTGTTTCGATTTTATTTGTTTTCATAATACAGGTAAAGCTACCTAAGGGGGTGTTGTGCAAAGGTTGCAATTGATCGCAAATCGACTGTAAATTGTTACAAGCATTTTCATTCGCGTATGGTAACGCGCTTTCAACAAGATACACATCAGTAAAACAATTATTTTGATAGGCTCATACCAATCAAATGCAACTTACTGTCAATTGCAACTTTTGAACAACATCCCCTCAATCGAATCTCTTGGGACCATAAAATCTGTTCCACTTCAGAGCAATTTGTTTAGAAGTGGTAGATGACACAGGTTTTATATGATCTATTTAAAAAAATCACATCGACTTGGGCAATTATTCGACTTAGGGGGTGCTGTTCAAAATCAGCTGCAAATCAACTGCAACTTTGCAAATTGTAATGCGCATTTTCATTCACCCACAGTATGTGCATGAAACAATGATCAGCTGCAACTTGCAATCAATTGCAACTTTTGAGCAACACCCCCTCAGTCGAATCTCTTGGGATCACAAAAATCTGTTCAACTTCGGAGAAATTTGTTCTAGAAGTGGTAAATAACACAGGTTTTATATGATCTATTAAAAAAAAATCACATCGACTTGGGCAATTATTCGACTTAGGGGGTGCTGTTCAAAATCGGCTGCAAATCAACTGCAACTTTGCAAATTGTAATGCACATTTTCATTCATGCACAGTATGTGCATGAAACAATGATAAGCTGCAACTTTTGAGCAACACCCCGGCAGTCGAATCTCTTGGGATCACAAAAATCTGTTCAACTTCAGAGAAATTTGTTCTAGAAGTAGTAAATAACACAGGTTTTACATGTGATCTGTTAGAAAAATGACTTTGGCGATTATTTGACTTAGGCCGACTTGACTGTAGATAGTCCTTACATTATATGCTCTCTACACAAACATTTGGATCATTGAACATGATCTTATGACTGATATACATTATACAGCAAATAACACTCAATAAGCCTCTCTTTGTATTTTATGTAAGTTTCTTTTTTATTTTTGCACCAAAATGGTGCACTGCATACATGTATATACATTCATACCAAAATATTCTCTATTAACGTAGAAACACAAACACTCAGCACTGATTACATGTATTACACTACAAACAAACCTCTCGATATTAACAANTAGATAGTCCTTACATTATATGCTCTCTACACAAACATTTGGATCATTGAACATGATCTTATGACTGATATACATTATACAGCAAATAACACTCAATAAGCCTCTCTTTGTATTTTATGTAAGTTTCTTTTTTATTTTTGCACCAAAATGGTGCACTGCATACATGTATATACATTCATACCAAAATATTCTCTATTAACGTAGAAACACAAACACTCAGCACTGATTACATGTATTACACTACAAACAAACCTCTCAATATTAACACAAAATATGAACACTTTTAAATACAATAGTCATCAATCTAATATTTCACAAATCATTCTGAATTCTTGCACAAGG
>BQKZ01002087.1:25998-37610 GCA_036244855.1 Temnopleurus reevesii
GGGGGGGGGGGGGGGGGGGGGGAGGGGGTGGCAAGATAAAGACGTGGTATTTATTTATAAATCACTCACTTTAAAAAATGCCTTTAAATTGGTACATATTACATATTAAAACTTTCAACAACAATTAAATTAACAGAAGATATGCACCTGTATTATGTTCAATGCCTTCACCATTTTCATCGCACACACATAAAGAAAAAAAAACCTGGGTTTTGTGCATAAATCTAAGCAGGACTATACGAACGACTGGTAACGCCGTTTTGCACTCAGTGATAACTCTCCGCGCTGAATCACAACGTAGAAAGGGTCACCAGTCGTTCGTAGATGCGTGCTTGGATATACGCACATCTTCATTGAACACAACGGTGGACGATTTACACTCTAAACAATTATTTAAATTTTTGTTTTATGTTTGAAATGAATAAGAGTTTAAAGCGAATCTGTAATTGTGCAAGAAGAGTGTCTCTAAAAATAAAATCAATAACTTTCACTTCTGAAAATTGAAACTAAACATCTCTCAGGAGCAAGTGAAGTAGACTCTGTTTCGTCTGAGTTGTAACCTGAGCTCTTTTCTTTATTGACTTGTGTTTGCTTAACGGCCTACTCACACCTTTGCGTTTTTAGCCTGCGTCGGTCAAGCGTAATTGTAAATTAAAAAACACTTTCTTGACACGCACAAAGACGCAGGTCATACGATGGACTGACGCTGAGCGTACGCTCCTTAAGCGCAAGCCGAACGTCAGCCCAGCAACGTCTTATCAGCAAAGGCTATACTGTGCGCTCTGGGAGCGTTTTGATTGTCAAAAACGCAAGGTTGACACAGGCAAAGGTGTGAGTCTGAGCTGTAACCTTATCTCATTGCTTTATTGACAAATGTTTGCTTTAGAGAATGAAATAAATGCACCCACTCTAATGAAATTAGATACAACCTTCATGCTTGAAGAGATAAAATAAAGAGTGATGGGCTTCTAACTGGATAGAAATCACTTCTCGAAATTAAAGATGGAGAGCTCCCGCGTCCATTTTGGGAGATTAAAAATATATATTACATATAGTGATGTAATATATATCTATTGTAATGTATTCCTGCCCCAGTGCACTCAACTCCAACTTACTCTTGTATTGCTTATTTATTAAAGTATATAGTTAGTCGCTGATGAACCTTCGGGTGAACCAGTCTGTGCGACAAGTATACTCGTAACTCATTCTGTATAAATATAACATATTACACAGTGATACACTCATAAAACGTTAGGCAAAGTGTTTATCCAACACTGGAAAGCACTTAGTCCAAACAAAATTTGGTTAAAATATTACCAAGTTACGACCAAGCCCATGGACGAGTAAAATAGAATTACACAGCCCCACACACACATACACACTTCGCAAAACATTCCGCGGTGCCTTGTGAATGTTACGGGTGTGGTATTACTGTATGAAAACATAAAAAAATACATATTTTTGATATTTCCAGTTGTGAGAGGCTAGGTGTAACGTTATACGTATTTGCATTAGCGTAAATCATATACATGACATTAATATTTGTTTAATTGTGTAACATTATACGTATTTGCTTTAGTGTAACTCATATACATGACATTAATATTTGTTTCAGCCTATTTGTATTGCTGTTGCTAATAAACTCACAATTCTAATGTGCAAAAGAAAATGATATCAGAAATGAAATTGCACCTTTATTTCACCTTTAATACTCGATCTCATGTTTATTCCAAATGCTTTTTATCAAATCAAGCGATACATTTTCTCATTTCCGGAATTGATAGATCGTACAAGTTAGATACAATATAACCAAGAAAATCACAAATTTCTATATTGATTTTTAATCGACATGTAGGTCTTGTCAATAGTAAAACTCCCAAATGCAGTACGATAGCAAATTGGATCTGCATCTACAGTTTGTATTTGATCGGTCCACTTTTGAGCAAACCAAATACCTCCACAAACATAGCCCCTGTTGAAATCTAGAGCTGACATGCAAAAGGCCCCTAAATCAACTTTGGCTAATTATTCGTAACTTTTTTTTTTTTCATTTTACATAATTCTTATCTTCCATTGAAAATGATTTTGTAAGATGTTTAAGAGTCCTTGATATAGGTAACAAAAATGACATTTACAAAAATCCTGCAGATGATTTAAATTTCATAGATATGTATTTTATTAAAAGAATAATTACTAAAAGTAGTTTTCCAGGATATAGGCCCTTTTGCATGTGCGCTCTTCGATAACTTCAAATTATATTTCAGATGTTACTTGCTAAGCAACCCCGGGATATTTTCAACACATTGTTTTTTAACTTTGTGATTTTGTATTTGCATTTGCCAAATAAATGTGATTATTCTGGGTATTGTAAGAGAAATAATTAAGGGTTGGAAAGCAAAAGGCGAAAAGGTCACAAATTATTTTGTTACAAGACTCTCCTCGCAATCTCTGTTCACTTCCATAAGAAAATGTGTCGTCTGCAATACATGTAACGCCTCTAGGTCGTGAATTTGTCGACCCAAACTCTTGAACAAGTCTAGAATCGATAAGAAAAACAACTTCACGTTTTCATAAGATAATCAAGGCAATTTTTCTCGACGAGATTCGTTCGCCTGACTGCGCACGGCACACTGCGAACCGGAAATTAATCTTGCATCCGTCTTTACGCTTACGCGCGCTTCTTCTTCTCTGCCTCTTCGATGCTCCCTCGTCTTCCATCAGTAACTGCAGGCTACAGCAGGTAGCAGGCGTACGAGTGGGAGCAGCGAATCGGACAGGTGTTATGGACGAGAGAAGTTTTAGCGTTCGTAATTTCCGGAATTTTGCTCCTGCCTGTGGCGACATTTCGCGTGGTCTCGTTCCGTAAAAAAGCTCAAGTGTTTGAAGTATATGAAAATTACTTGAATATAACGAAAAAAAATGGGTGTGTCTTTTGTATGTGATTGACAGAGAAAAAGACTGAAATGGGACATTGTCTGTATATTTGACATATGATTAAAGTGTTATATCTAAATTACAAATGGTATAAATGTTTATTAAAGGCTCGACACTCTCAGATCCTGCGAGAGGATTTTTTTTTTTTACATTTAAAAACCGTTTAAAAGCAGATTGAACTCATGCTTCGTCTTTTCTTCATCATTCTTTGGGAAAACGGAATCGATGAAATATATTCATCGAAAGGGAAGTAACAGAACGAACTGAAACTCCGATTCATGGCACGATTTGAGCTCACCGCACGCATATTAAGACCGGCTTATAACCCATTTGGGAAATAAATCTTGTAGTAGCATTTGACAAATAAGATATTCTTATTCTTAAAGGTAGAATACTTGTTTTTCAGCCTAAAAGTTGACTTTCCAAGATTGTTGTGTTGTTTTGAAAAGTACCAAATGTTAGAATTTATCACCAATCAATTAAGCACAAATATTGGTTATGATAAGCGCATTTATTGTTATTCTATATCCTTTTTTCCCAGGCCTCGAATTAATGGAACGTGCGTTCAAAATTCAAAACAGCTGTTAGAATTTTCTTTGACCCGAGCGTGAGATTCTCACTCGGTGCGTATTGCGCGTGCTTTGTGTATGCGGCAGTGTAATGAAGTTGACACTAAACATGCACAAACAGGGCTGTGTGTGTAAGTGTCATTGAGGTAATATGCGCTAGTCGTATCACGAACCGTTGGAATGATACGGTGAGAAAGATGACAGACAGTGGAATAGGTATTTATTTGAATCAATGTCATATACTACTAATGACTAAAATATTTAAACCGATAGACCAGTTTTGGGAGGATGGCGCTTCAGCTATTTAACTACTTTGTAAGCTGTAGTCAGAGTATTACCATAATTCAGTTTTTCAGTGGCAAATTAGAGCATGTTTATAGTTTGTTTGATTAAAATCGATCAAGAAATGGCTAAATTATCGCAAAATAAAAAATGATGCTGCGGTCTCCCTTCCACAACATGCTTCACGTACAAAATGAATGCGAACTCACACATCACAGACAATACCACCAATCCCTCAGCCCATTCCGGGCCGACGCTCCCCCGTGCGTCATGGTGGAGTGGTTCGGACTCTCGCCTCTTAATAGGAGGGTCGGTGGTTCGAATCTCTCCCAGGGCGTATATTTCCTTCAGCAAGAAATTTACCCATAGTGTGCTGCACTCAACCCAGGTGAGGTGAATGGGTACCGGCAGGAATGTATTCTTCTAAATGCAGAAGCGCCTACTTGGCAGCTACGCTATGGCCGGGTAATAATACTAGATAATTTGTCTCGCGCCTCTGAATAGGTGACTAGAGAGATGGCGTATTTAAATGCTATATGTTATTAAAGCCCTTAGCACACCGAAGGAATCATGACTGATTGGCGTGTTGGACGTAAAATACAGAATACGTACAATTTTATCTCCTTGTTTCGTACACAGTTATATTTATGTATGCAAAGCAACTTGTGAATACAGCATCTCGTTTCACTTCACTTTCTGCATCCCGACCATTACGAATCTACACCTTTTAATTGAAGTTATTATTTTCGTATATCCGAGGTACAGAACAAGTTGTAAGCATAATTGTAAAGTATGCAAATGTAGTTTTCAACCTTTAAAATGCAAACGGATACTCAACTTTTGATTTCAATGCGTTAATCAGCCTTAATATGTAAGGGGAAAATCAGTTTCACTAAACATTGATGTTGAAGCCCAATATTTTCACAGCTAATAAACTCCTCAAAAAAGTTTGGAAATCTAAGTTTACGGACCCATAGTATAAATTTGGGAAATATATATTCATATCAAGTCATATTACTGAAAAGAGTGTTGTATTATCTAAAGAATGACACCTTAATTGTTTCCAGAGGTTATTTCACCGCAGAGTAATTCCCTTTGAAGTATAAAAAAGTATGGACGCCAAAAATGCAAATCAGTAATTGTACCTATTGTAGTGACGTTGTAAAACTATGGATTTAAATGGATACAAGCCTGTGAATGGATAAATAGATGAATAAAATAATAAAATAATCAAAACTAATTAATATGTAAAGACGTTTATTACAATGACTGGTAACAATCCAAAAATTTAATCAGAAAAAAACGAATTTATTTATTATTTCACTCTTTAATTAATCGTTTCTTCCTGCTCTTGCATCAATTTTATCCATTCAAAACCACATTTTAATGGTTACACTACAGTAAGTCAATTACAAATTTTGCAGTTTTTCACTCTCATACCTTTGTTACTTTCATAGGGATATCTCTTAGCCGTGAAATAACATCTGTAAATGAAGGAGATGTCATTCTTTAGGTAATAAATCACTTTTTTCAGTGATATTGCCCGATATGGAAATAAATTTCCCATACTTTTGCTTATGTGTCCGTAAACTTAGATTTCCAAACTTTTTTTTGAGGAGTTTAGTTTATGTACATCATCTACTATTAAGGATTAAGGGATCAATTAATATCTGACAGTTGATAGTTTTTATACGAAAACAATGTTATACTCTCCCTCTCAATTAACACTTTCATAACTCGCTGTGCGAAAGAAAGAATACTGGATGCTTTACATTTTGGAATACGAATGAAATTCGTGATCATGGTGATTAGTGTTTTGAATGAGTGCATGTTTATCGCGAATCTATAATTGCGCAAAAAAGTGTCTCTAAAATAAATATCTTTCATTTCTGAAAATTGAAACTAAACAGCTCTCAGGCGAAAAACGAATCCAGGGAGGTGTTTCACCAAGATAAGAAGGACTTTACGCACGACTTTACATTTGACTGGTACCCCTTCTTGTGCGTAATGGTTCACATTATTACGCACATTCAGCACAAGAACTAATACCAGTCGAACGTAAAGTCGTGCGTAACTTTAAGAACGACTTGGTGAAACACCACCCAGTATACAATGACTTAAAAGAAAATTGGCGCGCGACTTATACTTCAATGATCCTCCATCCTAATATCTTCTGAGAGCAAGGTGTTAGGCCCCGGTCACATAGGACCCCGGAAGCAACATGACTCTTTGTTCTGAGGCAGCTAACTGTGAATTAACAAAGAGTCGTGTTGAAACGTGTTGCTTCAAGGCATCTATGTGACCGGGGCATTAGGACTGTCCGGCACGCACGGCTTAACACAATGATCTAAAAGTCATCAAATATTCATAACCAAAGAATCAATTTTCATCGTGGTTTTCTGGACTAGAATTAGCCTACTCAATAAATATTAATATCCACAAGTACGTGCCATAACTCACTTTGGCGTCTGCAGTGACAGAAATAGGTCCAGTCACACTCGAGTACAGATAAACAGACATATCGTAGCCATTACATATATGTGTGTATATGTATGTGTGCGTACGTGGGTGTGTTATAAGGCACATTGGCGTCCACAGCGACAGAACGGGGTCACACTAAAATACAGACAAACAGACAAAAGACAAAGATCGGTCATAGAATACGCACAATCTGTGCGTTTGTGTGTGTGTTTATATGTGCGTGGCATAACTCACATTGGCGTCTGCTATGACAGAAGTGGGTGCAAGTCACACTCGAGCACAGACAAACAGACACAACGCAGCCATTGTATGAGCGCAGCGTGTATGTGTATATGTGTGTGTACGTTTGTGTGTGTATGTATGTGTGTCATAATCCACATTTACGTCTGCAGTGAAAGAAGTGGGTGCAAGTCACACTCGAGCACAGACAAACAGACACAACGCAGCCATTGTATGAGCGCAGCGTGTGTGTGTACTATGTGTGTGTGCGTGAGTGTGTGTGTGTGCCATAACACACATTGGCGTCTGCTATGACAGAAGTGGGTTCAGTCAGACTCGAATACAGACAAACAGACACAGCTAGATGCATGCAAAGTCTTAACATTCTTTATTCTTGCATTTATCTTTAAATTCAAATATTCCGAGTTTTTCTTTTAATTACAAAGTAACTTTAATGTTTCTTTTCATAAGTAAAGAAGAGGAAATGTTCATATGAGAAAATTTTAGTTCGAGCAAGCTGCAATTGACAGCCGATCGCATTTCACAACAACCGCATGTGTGCATTTTTATACGATGGGAAGTCCACATCTGTCTGTCTGTGTGTATAGATCGATGGGTTTAGTGCCCAATTAAAGTTTTATCGACCAAAATGTCTGGTGGCCAGTATGCGATATTTATTAATGGCGTTTGTTACTGCTTGCGGCCAGTCACCATCTGTAGCAAAGTTCGACTTGGCTTGGACTAATTTCGATTATTTGAAACGTGTTACAAATGCATTCTCGAAATGAAAAAAAAAAGTATTTGAAACGGCGTCAGCTGCTAAGCCCCAGTCACATTCACACTCAAACCTGTCTGCACTGGCCACCTAAATTGGTTCCCTTCAGATGAAAATGTGTGTTATAGAACCTGTCTACAAAGATAACCTGTCTACAATGGCCATCTGTTTAGAGTGGATACTTGTCTTAGCGGCCACCTGTCTACAGTGGCCATCTGTCGACAGTGACTACCTAATTTGTCTCCCTTGTGATGAAAATGTGTGTTATAGAACCTGTCTATAGAGGTCACCTGTCTACAATGGCTATCTGTATAGAGTTGCCACTTGTCTTAGCGGCCACCTGTCTACAATGGTCACATATCGACAGTGGTCACGGAAATTGGCTTCCTTGAGATGGAAATGTGTGTTATAGAACCTGAAAATTTATCAAAAAATCACACATATAATGTTAATAATAGTAATAATAATAATGATAGATGCAATTTATATAGCGCACGTATTCACTCTGCTGAGTGCTCAAGTCGCTTTACATTATTATTACCCTGGATTTGGCCCGGCAGCCACCTGCGGCGCACTTGGCATTTCAAGGAATGAATATTCCTACCATACATACACACGTATATACGCACACACATACATACACACATACATACACATTCTTTCACGCACACCTATACAGACAAACACAACAACATACACATACACACAACATACACATACACACAACAAACATACGCACACAAACATACAATCCCATCAATAAATGCACCATGCACCGGCCCTCTTCTGCATCGAGACCATACACTTTTTGTCTTTTCTCGGTTTACGACTTACCAACAAAACACATCGAAAAGATATATCTCCTCATCAACTACTAATTTCAAAAACAAAATTTTCATCAGCCTAATTAGAACTCCACCTAGACAGCCAATTAACACAGAACTCCTTTTCGAATTCTACCATTGTTCTATTTCTGTCTGCCGTAGCAGAATGATTTAATTAACAGCTTATTAATCACGCCCCAGAGACAGCTTTCAATAGACTACTGGATGAAAGAAATTTATCGATTGAAAATTAATTACTTTGGACAAAACCAGACAAGCCCCTGTGTGTATTCCAAATACGAAATTGAGCGCTTATTTTCCCATATTGAGAACTACTTAAACGTAAAGATTAGTTGTGGGACTATGTACATGTAGCTTCAGATATTAAACTAATTTGTGAGCTGCAGTAAAAATATATCCATAATGCAGTTATTCAACAGAAAAATGTGCGTAGTTTGTTTAAAAAAAATCAAACCAGAAATGGCTCAGTTGTCGCCAAACAAAAATAACAACATAAGTCGTTTTCTTTTCACCGTCACACTTATAAGATAGATGAGATTCACAAGCTACACACAATACTACCCCAAACTCCATTTATCTTGATTCGTTTATGCATGTAAAATGCACGGAGAATTGAAATAAGAATGCTACACGCTAGAGAATACGCTACCATTTTGTAAACTTCTGTGAAAATATATTACACTGGGCCCAAATCGGTTATGCCCCGGTCACATAGGACCCCCGAAACAACGCGATTCACCCCGATTCTTTGTTAATTCAGAGTTAACTGACTCTGAACAACGAGTCGGGGTGAATCGTGTTGTTTCCGAGGTCCTATGTGACCAGGGCTTTACATACAAATCAGTCATTGCCCAAGATTCAAAATTGAAATTTATTCTATATCATTCCTCTTTGCAAGACCACTGAATTGTGGTCTGTAAAATGTAATCTATATTCACCATTTAGCTTTAATTGTATTCTTGAATTTCCCTGGAGTGAATTGAGGTCGGTGGAATTTTCTTCCTTTTCCCGAATCTTTGTCCTTCAATTTTCTTCTAATCATTTCACCCCCACCATTCAATGAGAGCTGGGAGGTGTTTCACCAAGATAAGAAAGACTTTACGCACGACTTTACGTTCGACTGGTACCCCTTCTTGTGCGTAATGGTTCACATTATCACGCGCATCCAGCACAGGAACTGATACCAGTCGAACGTAAAGTCGTGCGTAACTTTAAGAACGATTTGGTGAAACACCGCCCAGTCGAACGTAAAGTCGTGCGTAACGTCTTTCTTATCTTGGTGAAACACCTCCCAGAAGGGACGATGCATTTGGACGCAGTAAACAACTTCAATTCAAACACTCAACTGCATCTAGTTGCACTAAAACAAATATTTCCCTTTTATTCTACGGAAAATGTCAAAACTGGTATCGCACCTGATCAGTGATTAAGAACAAAAGTTGCTTACATTTTTGTTTTATGAAGCTATTGTGAAGACCTGATTGATTTGTTTTGTCCAATTCCTTTGTCCCTTCAACTCACAGTGATGAATCTACATTGTGTGCGATTATTTTTTTCTCTCTTCATTATAATATCCCTCTTTTTTCATTTTCTTCTCATTCTTCTTCTTTAGTTAATTTTCTTTTTCTTCATCTTCTTCTTCCTTATCATCATCACCATCATCTTTTTCTTCTTCCTTTCTTCTACTTCTTTTATTTCTTCTTCTTCTTCTTCTTCTTCTTCTTCTTCTTCTTCTTCTTATGATTCGTGTTCCCGTTTCTTGTTCATCTCTCTCTCTCCTGTCTGTCTACCCCTCTCTTTCAATCATCGATCCTCCAAATTTCAATTCCGTCTTTATTTCTTCTTTTTCTTGTGTACTCTTCCTGAATCTTTCCTGTTATCATATCCCCCTTTTTCTCTCTCTCGCTCTTTCCCTATTGTTAGCTCTATCAGTCAATCCAGCCTCATCGATCCTTCCAATTTCAATCCCTTCAACTTGACCCCTGACCCATAATGGTCTCCTACATGACACATAGCTAGCTGTCAATCATGTAGGTACTATTGCATTCTTTGTCTCACATGCGTCACTTGAAAGCTAAATAATTAAAAAAAATCACACTCTCTCTCTCTCTCTTTCTCTCACACATTTTCTGTCATTCCCTCTCTCTGTCGTTAGCGCTTCCTGTCAATCCAGTCCATTGATCCTCAGAATGTTCGTTCTTTTCCTCTTCCTCCTCCTTTTCTCTTCTTCTTTTTCTTTTACTTCTTCTTCTTCTTCTTCTTCTCCTTCTTCTTCTGTTTCTAAATCATTTTCTTTAGTTCACTCTCTTTCTCTCTCTCTCCCTCTATCAGTCAATCCAGCCCATCTATCCTCCCAATTTAAATCATTTCAACTTGACCCCTGACCCAATGGTCTCCTACACGACACATAGCTGTCAATCATGTAGGTATTATTGCATTCTTCGTCTTACGTGCTTCATTTGAAAGATGAATAATGTTTAGATCCCTCCTTCGCTCCACCCTCTCCCTTCATCTCTCTACTTTTGCCTTACGTGCTTCGTTTGAAAGCTAAATAATGTTTAGATCTCTTATTCTCTTCCTCCCCTCTCTCTCTCTTCCTACCTTGCTTTCTCCCCCTTCACTCTCTTTCTCTCTCTCAACATTCCTCATCCCTTCAACTTGGCCTTTAACCCAATGGTCTTCGACATGGCACATAGCTGTCAATCATGTTGGTATTATTGCATTTTTTTGTCTTACATGCTTCATTTGAAAGCTAAATAATGTTTAGATCTCTCTTTATTCTCTCTTCTTCTTCTTCTCTCTCTCTCTCTCTCGCTCTCTCTCTCTCTCTCTTCTCTCTCTATCGTTACCTCTGTCCTCAATCCATCCCGATCGATCTTCCCAATCTAAATCCCTTCAACTTGAACTCTAACTTGATGGTCTCCTACATGACACATAGCTGTCAATCATGTTGGTATTATTGCATTCTTCGTCTTACGTGCTTCATTTGAAAGATGAATAATGTTTAGATCCCTCCTTCGCTCCACCCTCTCTCTCCATCTCTCTACTTTTGTCTTACATGCTTCGTTTGAAAGCTAAATAATGTTTAGATCTCTTATTCTCTTCCTCCCCTCTCTCTCTCTCTCTCTACCTTGCTTTCTCCCCCTTCACTCTCTTTCTCTCTCTCTCTCTCTCTCTCTCTCTCACAATTCCTCATCCCTTCAACTTGGCCTTTAACCCAATGGTCTTCGACATGGCACATAGCTGTCAATCATGTTGATATTATTGCATTCTTCGTCTTACATGCGTCACTGGAAAACTAAATAATGTCCAAATCTCCAATTCTCCCCTTCCTCCTTTCTCTCTCTATCTCTCCATCTCTATATCTTTCTCTTTCTTTCTCTCTCTCTCTCTCTCTCTCTCTCTCCCCCTATCTCACCATTCGTCATCCCCTTAACTTGACCCCTGACCCAATGGTCTCCTACATGACACATAGCTGTCAATCATGTTTGCATTATTGCATTCTTT